>PVJC01001150.1:10067-34633 GCA_004026665.1 Murina feae | reverse complement strand
TCAGGGAGGGGAGAAATGCGGCTTGGGCCTGGGTGAGGCAGCCACGCCCGCCATCTTGGCTGAGTTAATTTGCATACAGCTGCTCTGATTGGCTGGTGGGTGTCCCGAAGAAACAGTCAATTTCAATATTACCCTTTTATTAGTTTAGATGTTCTATGAACTGTTATGTATTAAAAATGAAATTTTATTATGGGGCAATTGCCATAGCATCCTTTAACTTTAGCAGACTTCTATAAGGAAACCCAAAAACTTCTCTTTTTTGCTATAATATTTGAGTTTGTCAACATGAAATCTTTCAGTTTTGTATAGCTAGAGCTCCTTTCAGCTATTTTAATTTTAATTATTTGGCTCAAAGTACATAGGATTAATTAGAAATAATTTGTTAAATAAACATGAACCATTAAAGAATAAGACCAAGCCATCCTTTTTGAATAAAATTTTAGAAATAAAATGCACTTACAAACCAGAACATAATCTGTTACATTTTGAAAAGGCACATCTAATATTATATATTTTCTCTTTCCTTTCTATAATACACTTATTATCTCTATTGTTTTGTTTTCAGAGAGAGGGAAACTAATATTTATTGAGTGCTTACTTTTTGCCAGTAAGAATTTCATAAAACACACAGGAAAACTCTTTGAGGTAAGATTATTACTCATTTTACATAATAGACAACATCTAAATGAGATATACTTTAAAATAAGGAAACTGACCTCAGAAAGAAGGTTTGAGATAAAAGAATAACTGTTGAACCCTGGTGTGTATGATTCAGTTGGTTGGAGCCTTGTCCTATGCACTGAAAGGCTATGGGTAAAATTCCTGATCAAGGTACATACCTAGGTTGTGGGTTCCATTCCTAGTTGAGGCGAGTATTACGGGAGGAATCTGACAGATGTTTCTCTCCCACATCAATTTCTCTCTCTCCTCTCCCCCTCTCCCTCTTCTTCTCTCTCCCTTCTGTTCTCTCTAAAATCAACACATATATCCTTGGGTGAGGACTAACACACACACACACACACACACACACACAGAAGAAAAACAAGAATGACTATTGAGTAAAATACAGTTGCCCCTTGAACAACATGTGTTTGAACTGCATGGGTCAACTTATATGCAGATTTTTTTCAATAAATGTACAGTTGGGCCTTCATATCTCTGGATTTCATCCTCAGATCTATAGTTGAAGTTCTTCCATATACCAAGGGCCCACTATATGCATTGTTCTAGAACATTTTATATAAAGGACTGAGTACCTGCTAATTTTGGTTTCCTGAAACAAACCCTGTGTATGGATACCTAGGGGTGACTGTAGTTAAGTTTGGGGAAGTCAAAGTTATACGTGAACTTTCAACTGTGGAGTGGTGGTAGATGACCCTAACCCCTGCGTTATTTGAGTCAACTGTACATACAGACATAAATACGTGTGATAAAATATACACACAACAAAAAAAGTAAACACACAGATACATCTAAACTAGCAATGATTTTGCAAATTAAAAATGGAGTTTTTGGAGGTTGGGCAAAAAAGGTGAAATTAGAAGACTGGACAATAGCATATCCTTGAATTGTTTGAAATGAAAACAGAACTATAGAAATGCTTATTTCTACCTATTTATTTGTTCACTGATGAATACATTTAACAATTGTAGATTTTCCAGACACTGTTTACTAGTAGGTACTTTTAATAGCACTGATGAAAAAAATCATTCAAAATTCCCTGCTGTAACAAAGCCAATATTTTAGTGAGTAAAGCCAGAAAATAAATTTAATTAAAAAATAGCATATATAGTATATTTATCAGTGATAAGTCCTTGGGAGGTGGGGGCGGACAAATGTGATTATAAGTACAAGAAGTTCAATTCTTACCATTTGCAACAGCATGGGTGGAACTGGAGAGCATTATGCTAAGCAAAATAAGCCAGTGGGAGAAAAATAAATATCACATGATCTCACTCATTTATGGAATATAATGAACAACATAAACTGATGAAGAAAAAAAACAGATCCAGAGACAGAGAAACATTGATCAGACTGTCAAACCTTAGAGGGAAGGCGGGGGTAAGGGGAAGAGATCAACCAAAGGATTTGTATACATGCATATAAGCCTAACTAATGGACACAGACACCAGGGGGGGTGAGGGCATGAGTGGGGGTTGTGGGGGGGTGAGAGGACAATGGGGGGATAAGGACACATATGTAATACCTTAATCAATAAAGAAAAAAAACGGATAAAACAACAACAAACATTGACAGATTTGATTTAAGAAAGATTAAAAATTATCTGTACAAAGTAATAGATATCATAATGAGAGGGGAACACAGATAAATACTAACATACATACATGCAGAAAATGATTATTCATAACATATATGAGTTCTTAAAAAATTTTAAAAAACTACAATTTTAATAGTGTGATCAGGTGAGGGCTCCATGAGGAGGTGACATCTGAGCAAACACTAAAGAAGGCAGAAGAGAAAGGAACCCAGATATTTAGGAGAGGATGATTCTTATAGCTAAAGGAAGCAAATGAGCAGCACTGAAGGTGAGGTGGGAGCATGGGTCTGAGAAATAACAAATATTCTCTCTGGTGGAGTAGAAGGAGTGAGGAGGAGAATGAACAGGATCTGCAGGGCAAGAAGAGCCAGAGAGTGCAGGGCTGTGGGCATTGTAGTCTTACCATTACACTGAGTAAAAGAGGGATGGGTTTTGACCTAGGAGAGGTGTCATCGGCCCCTCATCTTAAGGGGCTCTCTCTGCCGCATGCGGGCAAGGAGGAAACCAGGTAAACAACCTTACCACTAGAGTAATCCCAAACAATGATGGTGGTTTGGATGTAGCAATGAAAATAATAAGAAGTGTCTTGACTCTGGATATAATTTGAAGTTACATGTAAAGATAGTGGCTCTAGGATTTCTAAATGGAGTTGATACAGAGTATAAGAGAAAAAGAGGAGTCAAGAATAATTCCAAGTTTCTTGGCCTGTGCAATGGAAGGAATGGAATTATCCATTTCTGAGAGGGGAACATAGTGGAGCAGATTTGCGTGTGTGTGAAGGGAAAGCATGGGTCGGGAATGGAAAGATCAAGGCCTCAGTGAGAAGTTTTAATGCAATAAATGAACTTGATTTTAAAAATTGATACAATATCCTAAATATTTCAGATTGGGACTCTGGCCAGTGGTTGAAGTGTTAGGGTGGCTATGGAGTCTGATCAATGTTTCTCTCTCATCTCTCTCTCTCTCTCTCTCTCTCTCTCTCTCTCTCTCTCTCTCTCTCTCTCTCTCTCTTTCTCTCTCTGTCTTCTTTCCCTCCTTCCCTCCCTCAAATCAATTTTAAAACAAGATTCAGATTGGAATTAATCTTTCCAAGATATTTTATGGAGTATGATGAATATGACAAGAAAGAAAGGAAGAGAAAGGGTGGGAGAGAAAAGTGAAGGGGTTAGAGAGAAAAAAAGACTCTCTACCCACAACCTTCTCCCCTGAGCTCGTGAGGTGGTGACAGCCTGAGCAGTGTCCCCTCCTCAGAAGTCTGAGCCCCAAATGTGAGGATCTTCCTTTGAAATGCTAGATTCTTATAACTCCAAATCTGCTCTTTTCTCTCCTGATCCAAAGCAGTAATCACTGTTTTCTATAGTTATCTTTATCTTTTTACTAGGGGCCCGGTGCACAAAAATTTGTGCACTCAGGGTATCCCTCAGCCCGGCCTGTGCCCTCTCACAGTCTGGGACCCCTTGGGGAATGTCCATCTGCTTGTGTTCCTGGCCAGCCTGGGTGAGGGGCTGATGGCTGTTTTCAGGCTGGCCACATCCCCTTCAGGGAGGGGTCCCTGCTGGGGTACCTAGCTAGCCTGGGTGAGGGGCTGATGGCTGTTTGCAGGCTGGCCACATCCCCTTCAGGGAGTGGGTCCTGCTGGGGTACCTGGCCAGCCTGGGTGAGTGGCTGATGGTTGTTTGCAGCGAGACTGGCTGGGATTTATTTAACTTCTAAAGTTGAAACTTTGTTGCTTTAACCAGAGTCCAGGTCAGGTTGTCCCTGACAATCTAGGCTCCCAGCGCTTCCTTGATCCCAAGGCAGGAAGCAGGTAACTGATGTTTGTTTATGTTCTATAATTGAAACTTTGTTGCCATGAGCAGAGGCCACAGCTGGCCTAGGCAGACAGAAACCTTAGTTTCCTCCATTGCTGGGGCAAGCCTCCTGCTTATTCCAGCTCCATGGCTGCTGGTCGCCATCTTGGCTGGGTTAATTTGCATACAGCTGCTCTGATTGGCTGGTGGGTGTGGCTTGGCTGGTGGGCATGGCTTAGGTGTCTTGGAGTGAGGGTCAATTTGTATTTACTCTTTTATTAGATTAGATGTTTAAGTCTTCCAGCATCTGTAATCAATCCCCTGTATTATAATTGACCAGGGGCTTGGTGCACAAAATTTGTGCACTGGGGGGGGGGTCCTCAGTCTAGTCTGCCCCCTCTCACATATTGGGAACTCTCAGGGGTTGTCCTACTGATGGCTTAGGCCCACTCCCTGATCCCCTTGGAGAGCAGGCCTAAGCCACAATCTGGCCTCCCTTTGTGGGAGGCGACCAGGCTAATCAGAGGAAGCCACCAGCCCCATCACCTTGCTGCTGCAGCCACTGCCAGTCACCACAGCCACCAAGGTGTTTTCATCAAGATGGACTCCAATCCCTTCACCATGAAAAAATGACAACTTTCTTTAGGCATTTTCAATATGTGTCTTTCATAGGATATGACCTTTCTTTCTTTCTTTTTTTTCATCCTCACCTGAGGATATGTTTCCATTGATTTTTAGAGAATTTGGAAGAGAAGGGGAAAACAGAGAGAAACATCAAAGTGAGAGGAACACTTTGATTGGTTGCCTCCTGCATATGCCCTGACCTGGGCCCCGGCCAGGGAGGAGCCTGCAACCTAGGTACATGCCCTTGGTCAGAATTGAACCCAGACCCTGCAGTCAGCAGGCTGAGGCATTATGCACTGAACCAAACCGACTAAGGCAGGGTATGACATTTCTTAGCCCTCCAGCAGTGGACCTTCATTTTTTTTCTCCAGGAGTGTGGTGGAAAAACCCTAGATCACCTTTAGGGATTCTTATTACCCAAGTTACAAAGAATATTACCAGTGGCATACAGGGAGCTTAGCCAATGAGCGGTCAGAAAAGGCGTTTCCTCTGTAGTTCACTTCGATCACTGGTTTCACTCCTGCCCCTCCAATCCCAGCTCCACCCCTGCCCAGGTCTATAACCTCTGGCTGAGATGTAGGCCTGGGCAGGGGTCCCCCAAACCCCTCCGATCGCCAGCTTCACAGAGCCCAGGCCTCTGTGATCACTGGCTCTGATCCAGCCCCCTGCCATCGCCAGCTCTGCCCTTACCCCACTGGCAGCCTTTGGCCAAGGCTGCAGGCCTGGGCAGGCGACCCCAGACCCCTGCTTTGCCAGCTCCACCGGTGCCCAGACCCCTGCAATCGTAGGCTCCACCCCTGCCCCTCCGATTGCTGGCTCTGTGGAACCCAGGTCCCTGCTATCTTCAGCCTTTCCCCTTTCCAGGCCTGAGGCCTCTGGCCCAGGCTTTATGCCTGGGTAGGGCACCCTCATACTCCTTTGATCACCGGCTCTGCCCCTGCCCCCTATGATCACCGGCTCTGCCCTTGCCCATGCCTGAGGCCTCTGGCAAAGGCCTGTAGCCTGGGCAGAGTACCCCCAGCTCCCTCTGATCACCTGTTCTAACGCTGGAGCTCACCACCTCCCCCGCCTCCTGTCTGGCTAACAGGCCTGACCACTTCAGTGGTGGGGCTGAGATGGACTGGCGCTTCCATCTTGTGGCTATGGGCACCACCATCTTGTGGCTATGGGCACCGCCAACTTATGGTCATGGGAGCGGCCATCTTTGTCATGGAGTGATGCCTAATTTGCATATTACTCTTTTATTAGATAGGAGGATTTTTTAAGATGCCTAGAATGGTTTCTATTTTTATAACTGGACTCTAACTGATACACTCTAAATATGTGATACAAATTGATATCAGTATAAAACAATGACACTTGTCATAGTTCTTAAAATTAATCTTTCTGTTTTTCTTATTTGTCATCATCAATAAACAGTTTGCATAAAGGCCATATTGCTTTCTATACCAATTGTATAACAGTTGTTGGAATATTTGAGGCCATAATAGAGCAACTATATTGAAACATGGATATAAATGTAAATTGAGCTGTTACCTTTTGTGTGTGTGAATTTTTGGCATATGAACTGTTTTAATGTAGAACATGGCTCACATTTTCCTAATGTCACACTCTGTGTTTTTTAAAAGATCTCATGAGTTGAAATGTTATGTAGACTTTTTTGGGGGGTGGGGGATGGGGGACAGAGGAAGGAAGGCATCTCTCTCTGCTGTGGAGCCGAGTGACTGTTTTATGACTTTGAAGATAATTGGAAGTCCCTTTATTTAACCAAGTCTAACTTCTCTATGCAAGCTTCAGAGGAAGAGTCCTTAAAACTTCTATGAATCTACATTCTCCTTTAATATGCCCCATTAAATGCTGAAAATGAAGGGATAATTTCTACTGAAAAAGTGAGGTTTTTTTGGATACTATACAAGTATGTAAATTATACAAATTAATTTTGGGGGCTGTTGTGGAAACAAAATCTCAGTTTTGAGGGGAAATGGCTACGTTTGAATAAGAGACAAAAATTATAGACTTCCAAGTTAATTTGTTAATTTAGAGAGAGAGAGAGAGAAACAGAGAGAGAGAAACATTAATTTGTTGTTCCACTTATTTATGCATGCATTGGTTTATTCTTGTATATGCCCTGACTTGGGGATATACCTACAACCTTGGCATATTGGGCAATCCTGCAACCAACTGAGGTACCAGGCCAAAGTAGATAGGACCTCATTTAAATCCTTATGTTAGTGCTCTAGCCTGATTGTAGCATCCTTTTATTACTCAGGATAGTCCTCTATTTAAAATATTAAAAGTTAGTCAAGACACAAGGTATTAATCCAATAAATTCAGTTTTCTCTTTCTGACACCAAATTCATTTTTCTGTGGCTTTCAATAAATTAACTCAATTAATTGCAATATATTGCCATATAGATTCAGAAAAAAATCCTATATTTTACTAGAGTTTCAGTTTTCATACATTCTGTACTATTTTGAAAGAGGAATTATGCTTCTGTTTTAAGTGTATCTCTATGGCCTTAATCATCTTACCTACATGAAAAATGATCTCATTTTCATAGTCCTTATCCTTTGTCCACAAAGATTAGATGCTCTAGATCCTTAGGCATTGAAAACAACTTGGTGATAAGGATACAATCCTGCACATTGGTTATAGCAGCTCTTATTGTCCAGCAGTCATTCCCACCATTTTTCCTTGCTAACCAAACCTGACTTTTACATATTTCAGCCAACAAAATTGTACAACTATAAAAGGTATTTGAGGCAAAACTTCAAGGGTGTGAGCCCCAGAGGTTTGGCAGTTTTTGTGGGCATGAATAGGACAAACCTGAGGGAAGAAATCAAACGTGCAGAGTCTTGTTGTGGATGGCAGAGCAATGAGTTAGAAGAACCCTGGGCCTTGATGGTATTGCAGGGCCATTTCACCAGCCCTAGAATTTCTCTATCTCCAGAGCTCTTGACATATGAGATCATTAATGTCTAACTTTAAATTGCTTTACACTGGGTCTTCTGTGTTTTAACCAACTTTTATTGATTTCATAATTGATGATTTGGCAACCATTAATTACCAAGCCTAAATTAGGTCCCTGGACCCAATTCTAATGTGTGTGCATGCCCTCAAATAATTTAAAAAATAAAGCCAAGGCTACTATTATTCTCCTGGATGTAGATCCCAGCCTCCCTGGAGTCATTTGGAACACCCTAGAAAGTGGGACTTCCCAGCAGAGGCCACACAGGACCACCAGGAACTGATAAGTTTTAACAACAACAAAAAATGTATTATTTTTTTTTCTTATCCTAAAAAAATACAGGGGGAAATCTGTATTTCCCCGATAGTCATAAATTGCCTGGAAAAGATTATATAAAGGACCAGTGCGTGCTATGAGGCAGAAGTGCTATTGTATACAGAGTCTTATAAAGGTGACAATGGCCAAATACATGAATGAAGTAAGGATAACAGCCTTGCATCTCTCTAGGAAGAGCATGCCAGGTAGAGGGATTAGCAATATGCAAAGACCTGAACATGTTGGTTTGGAGGAGGCAAGCAAGAGAAGATGAGACCCAAGAATGCGACTGACTGGTGGAAGGATTAAATGACATAAGATACACAAAACATTTGGCACTGTGGCTTGAGAGTAGTGACCACTATTTCTCCATTCCACTTTATTGCAATTTAGAACATGCACAATCTAGGTGTTATTTTTTGAAATCCAAAGCTTTGCTTCTTGGTCCACATTTTCTGCACAGGGCGGCTCACTATGTCCTAGATGCTCAGTTGTCTTAATTCAACCTTTTACAACTTTTTCTCCTGTCATTCATATGATAATTATGACATTCCCAGTTAATAGCTGAGCTTTTAATCACACCGGTGACATTTATTACACTTATGAAAAATGAAAAGCCCTCCTGAAGTTTGCAGAATTTTCTAATGACTTTTTTAAAAATTTTGTTTTATTGTTTAAAGTATTACAACGAGTGTTAGATAGGTCTCCATTTTTTTCCCTTGACCTTTCCCCCTCCTCCCCTACCCCCCAGTTTCTTGTGTCCATTGATTATGCTCATATGCATGCATGCAAGTCTTTCAGTTGATCTCTTAACTCCCCCCCAACCCTCCCCAGCCTTCCAGCTGTAGGTTGACAGTCTGTTCAATGCTGTTCTGCCTCTGTATCTGTTTATGTTTATCATTTTATAATGACGTTTTTTATATATGGGTTAGAGAGGTATATGTATGTTGATATCCACAAATCATTACAGTATTATGTTATATCTAAATTTATTGACCAAGAGAAATATGAAATATGGAAAGACATGCAAGGCATGTTAAGTGAAAAGAACAGGTTGCAGAACCATATGTAGAATACCCATTATTTAAAAAACAAACAGTGTGTGTTTATGCATGCATGAAAGTATGCTAAAATGGTCTTGACTTGGAGTTTTAGCTGAGTTTTCATAGATGAGAAGAACAGATGTTAATTGTTAAATACTCCATTTAAGTGCTTGACGGTCAATATAGGATAGTCGATAGGGTGGTGAAAAAATTATAATCCCTCTCAGGATTAGCTTATTTCCCATATTAAATCTAGTCTACATAATGTACTCTTAGAAAACTAAGCATTCTTTAGAGTAGCCTAGTGACTATTTTGGGAGAGATTTGTAAGTATACTGAGTGTTTCCTGCATCCTGTTGTGAAGGAGTGAGGGATGGACCTGAAGCCAGCTGAAGTGCACTTTAAGAGACTCATTTAGAGAACCTGGCTTGTGTCCTCTGGGATTTTTATGATGCAAGGCCTGGCATGTAAATCCCAGTTGAAGTTGTCTGCAGCAGCAGAGAAAGAGGTAGACCTGAACTTCCAGAGCTGTTTGGGAAATGGATGTGTGCATAGGTAAGCCCCCAAAAGAAGGCAGGAGGAGTGGCTTCTCCAAAGGCACACCACCCAACAAGAACACTATGAGGCCCCACAGGAGGGTGGAGCACTTGAGGACTGAAGAGAAGATGTCACCTACATCAAAGAAGCTGTAGTCAGGGGATCTCTGAGGACCTCCAAATGCATAGATATAAAACAAGCTTCCAGTTGGCCAACTCTGAGGGCCTCAATGAAGATGTAAGTACGTCAGTTAGTAAGGCTTCTCCTGACCCTACAGTCTCCCTTGCCTATTCCACTTCTGGAGAAGCCAGAGGAGTTTTTCTGGATAAAGGGGAGAAATAGAGGAAGAAGATGGGCAAGTATTGAAGAGGCCACTATGCCCTCAGCTTCTTCCCCGCTGTGTGTTTCTTACCCAAGTGGCAGGTCCAAGCAGGGAGAGAAGAGAAGCTTTCATGGTGAGAGATAGCACTGATGTAGATTGGCTTTAATATTATCATGTTAAAGGATGTTTTTAGAAAGGTAAAATCAAGACTCTCATACAAATGTAAAATGAACCTGTGTCCAAGATTATATCTAATTTATAAATTTATGAGGAAAATAGAAATATAAGTGGTGCAAGTTTTAAGATTATGATGAATGAAGGCTTCAGGGGCTTGTACATACAGTAAGGGTCAGACAAGTGCTGAGAACAGTGAGTACAGTAAACACTCAGGGGAAGGAAATAGCACTGGTAGGCAGACTGATCTGGTCAGACTGAAACATACAGGTACATATGAGGAATAAAGAATGAGCTCAAGATAAGAAGAGGGAGGGCAATGAGTAGTTCTTAGTCAGCAGAAACAGTCTTGAAGGCTAGGTTTCCTGGTGTTCATTGAAAGCCTGGCAACTGTGGGTTTCTAATTTTTACTGAACATTGAAAAATTTCAGGCACTATTGCTTCAAATAAGTTACTTTCTAATCAGTGTTATTCTTTCAAGGCTAATTGTTAATCTTGGGTATGGCAGGTGTAGACAGATTATTCTAAAGATGCTTTAGTCATAATACTAAGATTTGAGCTGTCCGGAGTCTTCACTATGTGCCCTGTGTGTTGAATGAAGATTCTCCTCGGACTGCCAGAAACTCCAGTGTCATCCTGCTCTGTGCCAATCCTGTACTCTTCAAGTTATTGTTCTTTGCCCAGCATTAAGGAAGGCTCAGCCTAAGCAGGAGTGCTTAGCACTAAGCCAGATTTTCTAGGGAATTTCTATGAAGCTCTCTGTAGGTCTTGCTTTGTGACATGCTCTCTTTTTGATACTCAGTTCCATTCCTTCCATCCATCTCAGCCCCCTTCCTCCCCACCCTCAAGTCTGCTTTCTGTTTCCTCTATTCAGTGAGAATGTGGAGATCTTTCTGAATTTCTCTCCCCGATCCATGGACCAGAAAGTGCCACCAGGCAAAAAGCCTAGATGGTTCTAGGATTCAGCTATTTTCCTTCTGTTCATGCTCACAGCCCTGCCTTGCTTATGCATTTTGTCTGGTTTTCTAGTTGTGTTCTGCAAGAGGGCAAGTTCTGTACCAGTTACTCCATCATGGCTCGAGGCAAACATCTCTGACTTTTAAAGGGCAGTTTTCCAGCTAAATTTATTTGGAATCCACTCCCATGTATCTATTTGTAAACTGTATACAATAAATACTAGATTGAATCACAGAAACAAATAAAATTGTATAAAGAAAACATTATATTCTTAAAGAGACCCTTTGGGCTAGGAACAAATTGCTGTCATAAGTCTAGGGGTTCTAGAAAGTAACTTTGGAATCTGTTCCATTTTATGGATCACCTCATCACAGTCCTGGTTCTACCATTTCATGCTGTGTAATATGAAAAGACACACAGAATATAAAAGACTTTATGAAATAAGGGGACTTCAGGGTAAAAACCATCCAGAAATAGACACAAAAGTGTGTGTGTGTGTGTGTGTGTGTGTGTGTGCATATGGGGGATAGGAGTTGAGTGCTGAAGAAATGTGAATCTGCAAGTGTCTGGAATTCCAGCAAAGAATTAGTTAAGTGTTCTAGGAACCATGGGTGGGACTATCTTGAGAATAAAATCCACTAATGAATTTGCTTTGGACTTTTTGTTCTATAATTTTAAGTGAACCTGTCCATTGGAAACTCATTTGATGAAGTGACTGACCTTTAGTAAACCTCTGTGTAGTCACTAATGTATTGAAAGAATTACTGGTAATGCATCCTGATGACAGATTAACACACCATGATAATCCACTGCAGTAGGGCTTTTATACTATATTTCTCCAGAGGACTATCTAGGGGACAATAGGTCCTAAAGATGATTCCATTTAGTAAGTCTGAGAAATGCAGTGATATGAGAGACTGTTTCATCTTTTAGACATAGAACCTTTTAGAGATAGGCTTAGCATGGAGAAGTTGATATACTAGTATTTTCCTGAAAAACAGGAAAAGGCCTATTTTGGAGTTGCTGCCTAACTTTGGATATTCTCAGGAATTAATTTGAATGGGTTCTGTTGATGTAAAAAATCATCCAAATCTGTAGAGAATTTGTATGAGTTTATTTGAGCCAAATTGATTGACATATGCTGGGAAGCAAGATCTCAAAAGTATTCTGAGAATAACAGTTTCAGCTTCTTTTATGTATTTGAAATTAAGTAAGGAATGTACATGGAGGTGGGATAAAGCAAGGTGGGGATTGGATTATAGGAGAGTTAACAAGATCATATGCTCTCCTGAGGCTTAGTAACCCCTTCTGGTATTTCAAAGACACATCATTCTTGGTGCTCAAGAACAATGGATAGGGCTGGCTTCAAACCTTCACGAAAGAAGTTATAGGCCTGGGGCATGACTACCCACCATGACCTGCCCAGTTAGGAATTTATCATCAGATAACCCTGTGATGATCACTTTCCATAGAATTCCCCCCTTTTTAATTGTTATTGCTGAGAGTATTACAGTTCTGTGCCTAGCAATATGTTTTGAGCATATAACAGAGGAGTCGTCAAACAGTTGTTGTTGTTGTTTTAATGGAGCCTGTTCAGGCAACCACATATATCAGATCAGATGTAGTATAGAATGTTGGTTTTATTCTGCATAAATAGAATAAGATGGGTATAAGATGGAGACATGGGGCTGACAAAATAAGTCAGGAGAGAAGACTGTGGGTGATAAACAGATTTCATTTGGTGCATTACTTCAGATAATTTGGTAGCAGTTATGTAAAAGGCTGTTTTGAGAAAGATTCAGAGGCAATCGCGTAGCTCTGCAGGACCGTGCACTGTGATCAATTAATGATGACTGTTCTGAGTCTGGGAGGAGAAGTAAGTGGAAGTATTTTTTTTTTTGACATTCCTTCAAGAAGAAACAAAGATTACCTAAATTGTGGTATGAGAAAAAAGTGACAAAATCATGCAGACACATGCGTACAGGGTCATATTACTGGACTATACTAACTGTGATTGAGAAATAAGCTCAAAAAGTTAAATATGGGCCTAGATAAGGAAGATGACATATATGTGCATTGGTGAGAGAAGATTAGGGAGTGTGTGGCTGGCTTTATTGAATAGAAAATATCGAAGTGAAGGTTTTTTGTATGCATAGATAAGGCTATATTTGGATATTTTTAAAAGTAATTTTCAATTTATTAAACATAAATTCAGAAACTTTATTTTTTACTTTTCCTCTAGATTCTTGGTTCTTCTTATTCTATGTATAACTCAAGCAAATTTTGATGATCATTGATTAGTTTGGTTTCATTTACAAACTTGGTCTATTAAGCTCATCAAATATTTTAAGCTTTATTTATTATATTTCTTATTTATTTATTTATATTTTATTATTACATATGTGTCTATTTCTTTTTTAAACAGTTCAAATTTATGACTAACAACCCAAACCTTCCCAAATACCCACACAACTCCAGAAAAACTAACAGATTACATATGGTGAATCTGAAATTATTTACCAAGATTAAATAGCATTATACTTTCAAACAGAAGTCACAAATTATCAATTACTCAATGAACACATGCTTAATTTGTGAGATCCTTTCAAGTGTCAAATTACTTTAAACAGAAATCACTTAAATATAAAATATAGACTCTTACCCTACCCAGTTTGGCTTGATAGATAGAGCATCAACCTACAGACTGTAGGGTCCCAGGTTCCATTTTGCCTGGGTTGCAGGCTCACTCTTCAGTTGGTGGTGTGCAGGAGGCAGTTGATCAGCAATTCTCTCTCATCACTGATGTTTCTATCTCTCCTTTTTCCTCTTTGAAATCAATACAAATATATTTTTAAAATAAAATAAAATATAGACTCCCAACTTCAAGTCCTTAGTTTATCATTCAGTAGCCTCTTTGATTTAAGAGTAGATAACTATGGGATTAAAATGAAAATCCCCTCATAGGACCCTACAGATATTAAATCTTACATGGAATGTCAAGTTATAAAGTAGAAGAAATAGTTATACCAGAATTACCAAAGGCCATGAGTTACTCTAGGTAATAGTGAATCCGTTTCCAACCCTAACTTTTGTGCCAAATTTAGGCTATAACTATTAGGGGAAGGCTCCTGGAACTCCCCACTTTTTTTAAAAAGCGAGGTAAAATTCACATCACAGAATTATTTTAAAGTATACAAATCAATGGCATTTAGTATGTCCACAAGGCTACACAATCATTATCCCTATCTCATACCCAAACATTTCATCACCCAGGAAATCAACCCTGTACTCATTAAGCTGTGATTCCTTAGCCTTCCCCAACTTCTGTGATCCACTATTCTGCTTTCTGTCTCTAACTGGTTACTAATTTTGGATATTTCATGTAAGTTAAAATATATAACATATGGCCTTTTGTGTCTGCTTTCTTTCAATTAGCATAATACTGAGTTTTATCCATGTTATAATATGTCTCAAACCTTTTCTTTTTCACAGCTAACTAATATTCCATTATATAGCTACATCACATTTTGTTTGTCCATTCATCATCTAATGGACATTCGGGTAATTTTCACTTTTTGGCTATTGTAAATAGTGCTGCTATGAACATTCATGTACAAATTTTTGTTTAAATGGGTTTCCAACTCCTCATTTTTGAGAAGTTAAGTAAGGCACCCAAGTTCAACAGATAATACTGAAATTGGGATATGAATAAGGACTTTACAGTCCAAACCCATATTCTTTCTAGGAGAGAACCACATTTCCCAAAGACAAAGAAGGCAGGGAATTGGTCCACTGTCTTGCAAGAGGACGTGAAAGCTACCTGTTTCCTTGCATTAAAGAATAAAATAGAGTTTGTTTATTCTTCACTTTCTAAAGTAGTCTGTGATTAGAAAAAGATTGTAAAAGCTTAGGGAGATACGATTGACTACAAATTATCTCTATACTTACAGATGGGCACTGTTTCTTCCGCTCCCTTCCAAATTACCTCAGGGGGCTTCTGCCTTGAAAGCATTATTGGCTAATATGATAATTAGTTTTAGCTTAGAAATTATTGGGAGAAAATTGCTCTGAGAGCAAAGAAGACCATGCTCGGTTGGTGTCCTTTTGTAAACGATTCCCTCTAGTGGTTTGAAATTGTTGTCACTGGGTTGACAAGATTCCTGTCTTCAAAAATATAAGCTAGAGAGACCCAGGATATCTATTATTGATAATAGTCAGAACAACAGCAAGAATAATTCTGGAGGTTTCTGGCTGCCGTCACACAGAGGAGACCAGGGTGAGGCGTTAAAATATTCATCATTCAAGTTACTTTCCGGCGTTACACTCCAATTAGAATAAACTCCAAAGTTTTTTCTGTCCCTTATAAAAACCCCAAAGGATTGAAGCCTGCCTGTTGTGTTAATACTGTAAATCAGAAGATGCCTTAATCAATAAGCCAAATTTATTTGGAGTCCTGTTCATTTTCGCTAGTGCTAGTAGGCCCAGAGGAACTCTTACTTCTCAAATTCTGGGGCCCAATATGATGCAAGTCTTTTCAATTTATATGTTTTTCAGCTCTTTGATTTCCAAATTTGGAATGAGACTTCCGGACCTTCTGAGAAAAAGTCCTGTGTGCTGGCACAGGGCCGTGAGACCATATCTCAAGGCCTGGTCCGGTGCCAGCACTGACAGCTCTGGCTGGGGCATAGTTTATGGCCTCTCTGAATTGGAGAGTAGCCTTATTTTCCTTCTTATTTAAGCAAGCAAATGTCTACAGAAGCCAGAATAGCAGGGTTAAAATTTTAAACAGCAGTTTTTACCCAAGATGGAGGTTACTATGTTTCAGTTGCTCCAAACTGAACCCCAGGGCAGCAGGGGCTTCTGTCTTTGTCATTCGTTTCTCTTCAGCCTAGCAAATGGTTGGTGCTCAGAAAAAGTGTGTGAATAACTTGTTAAAACCCAAAATGCAACACAGTAAATTTGAAGATCTAATTGGCTCTATTAAGCAGTTCCTGAACCGGACAGCATCCCACCCAGTAACTAGAAGAGTGCTTCAGGGTTGTACTAAATGGAAGGTTTTTATAGGAAGAAGCATGGGGCAAGGGAGCTATTAACCAAAGAAAATAGGATTTTTAGACCAACCCATCCCCCACCCACACCCCCTACCCCAGGAAAGGGAACCTCAAGGGTTTTTATCATGCAGAGTGCCTCTCCTTTCAATGGTGGGTAAGGGGAAAAGAGAGGGCCCATGTGTCAGGTTACCTTACTGGTGCCTGACCAGAAATCCCAGGCTGATTCAGCAAGGTTATAGTACTAGCAAAGGTTGAAACAGCCATTAGGTCAGGTATTCAATCTAGATTTGGGATCATGGGCTTTAAGCATAAGTGACGCCATTTCTCTTTGACTAACTGAACAAATGCTTTCCCATTTTACTCTCCTTCTCCAACCCCCATAATAAACATCCCTGATCTCTTCCCTCAGTAGCTTGATCACATCAAATGCCTTCCTCAGTCACACATTTGGCATTTGTAATCCTCTCCAGCTGTAGTTTTCTCCTCCAAATCTTTGAATATGGAAGAAACGTCTTCATATTCTTCAGGGGGTCCCAGGTTCCAAGAAGAGATTATGTAAAGTAGCCCTTGATCATTCCCTATCACAATACTTTATATGTATCCTTGTCTAAAATGCATGAAAAGTAATCTGTGCCATACAGAGTTGTGGAATAACAAAATTTTGACCAAGGTAAAGTCCCCTGATATATAGCGGGGTGCTCACCTGTTGATGGAAGATAAGAGGTGGAATGGAGGATACATTTTGGTAAAAGGGAACAGGAAGTGAAATGGCTCTGAGGTAGAAGAAGGATTATGGCCTGTTTGAAAAACTGAAAGGTGGTGGTATATGATCTGACCCAGGGAGCAAGGAGGGCACTGATGGGACAGAAGCTGGAGAGACACGAACTTTGAAACTTGCAGGGACTTAAAGCTATGGGACATCAGAAAATGTTTCAGGCAGGGAGTAACATGATTCAGTTTGCATTTTGCTTTTACCTGTAGCATGCCATAGGTTTCACGATTCGTGAACTGCTGAGTTAGGTTTTGAACTCAGATCTACTTGACTTTAGAGTTTCACCCTTCTCCTGCAAACTACTCTGTCACTCCCAATATAAGTCAACTTCCCTAGACACATATTTTCCCTTTAATAAGGACCTTTAATGCCTATTCCACTAGGGGTCTGGCCTCAAGGGAATTTATTTAACCTTACTACATGTCATTTCTCACATCTCTAGGACTGTTGTGAGAATTATACGAGTTGTAAATGTTTGGCACTGTTAGAGGCGACATGGGCTCTTGGTCTTGACTTGGTGCAGGAAAGATTTCAGAAAATGACTCCAGGTGATTCTGAGAGTGCATTTATTAAAGTGGGACAAAGCAAATGCTTAAGATAGAAGAGGCAAGATCATACAACAGGAGTGAGCCTAGGTGGAACTGCCTTGGGCTTTGGAAATGTGAGGAAGAGTGGAGTGTAGTAGGCCTGGTTGCCTTGGCCCTTTTGAAAGAAAGTCATAGTGGCAAAAAAAGTGAGTCAGCTGGGCTGTGTGGACTCAGGAAACAAGTTACAGAGGCAAATGAAGGCCGTTGGAGACAGGCTTGGGAGTTAGCTCAGCATGAGCTGCTCCCCTAGTTGTAAATATCCTGAGAACCTTTAGAGCTTAGAGGAAGAAAAAGAAATATATGTGCCTGAGGCAAGAAGGAGGGAGGGTGCAGGCATGTACTTGTGTAAAGTGTCCTTTTGCCTTAAACCTGTGTTTTTTCCACACATGAGGATATTTTTCCCATTTTATTTATTTATTTGTTTATTTATTTATTTATTTATTTATTTATTTATTTATTTATTTATGTTTTTATTGATTTTCTTTTTTTTTTGAGAGAGAGAGAGGAAGTAAGAGAGATAAAGGGACAGAAACATCAATGATGAGAGAGAATCATTGATCAGTTGCCTCCTGCATGCCCCACGCTGGGGATGGAGCCCACAAACTGGGTATGTGCCCTAACCAGGAATCTAACTGTGACCTCTGGGTTCTTAGGTTGACACTCAACTGCTGAGCCATGCCAGCCGGGCTCCATGCCCCCCATCCAGGCCCGGGTCAAAACTGCAACCCACGTATGTGCCCTTGACCAGGAATTGAACCTGAGACCTTTGGCAGTGTGTGGGCTGATGCTTTCACCATCGGCCAGGGCTTTAAGAGTTTTTATCTGTTTTCTAAAGTCAGAAATTTTAGGAGCGGTCACAGGTGAGTATCTCAATAGAATATTCATAAGCTTTCCAGGTATGTCATTTCAAGGTCCATCTCTACTTATTGATTGGTATTAGGACAGGGAGGTCATTAGTATTTGCATCTGGCCCTGACATCAGCCATAGCATTGCTTTCTCTGGTTTTACAGCTTCTCAGGGCCTGGAACTAAAACACAGCTGAAGCCTAGATATTATCTCTAGTTTGACCAAAACTCTATCTCTGGGGTCAACAGACCTGAGGCTTTGTTTCTAAGATTATTTGATACTGATGAGAACCTCATTGTCTTAATGCTTAAGGGAGTGGATGTGCAAGGGAAAAGGAGGCAGGTGAGTCAGGGTACTGGAGGCCAGTTGGAATCAGCTAGTTTCCCATTCCACTTGCCAAGGAATTTTCCTAGCTTCTTACTTTCCTGCCTCAGCAAGAGGCACAAACTCAATTACTATTAGCTATACTTGTAGCTTCAGGATAGGATCAAGGCAAATATTAATGCTTTGGGAATCTTATAAAAGACCGGTTTGGTGAGTGATACACCTTTCTGTGTTTTTCAGTTGAATCTACCAAGCAAGCTGTTCTTATGAGGTAGAAAGACAAGAGATATATGTCCTAATCTCATTTCTACTAGAAATTGATTTAATCTCTCTGAACCAGAGATTTATTTATCTCGGAATCTAAGTTTCTCCTTTTGTAATGGGGATTGGAGATTTTTAGTATGAGTCTCTCTTTGGGATGTTTTGAGGTCAAAATGAGCTAAAGGGCTTAGAGCTCTTTGAAAGAAAATGACAGTATAAATTTAAGGAAGCTGGTGTGATTTTTAATGTTGTGGTTGAAAGGTAATGCATTTATACCGTGAATTCGCTTTAATAATTTTGCTCGGTAACAGCAATATGAAATGGGCCTGAAGAAGTCTAGACATAGCTGGCCTCCCTGGTATTAGCAAAACTGGAGAAATATCAATTAAGATAATACCCAAAGGCAAAAAAGCTATTAGCTTTTGGAGCCAGAAGAATCTAAATATCTTGCTCAGAACTCAGAATAGCCATGAATAAATTTTCTCCATTGCATCCTGTAATTCAGAGACTAGAATGGACTGCATTCATTTTATAAGAAGAGTGGCTGAAGCACAGAGAGGTTAAATGACTTGCTTAAGGTCACACAGTAAATAGGCAGCCATTAGAATCCATTATTTCCTGATTTTGAGTCCTGAATCAAAATTTATTAGACTTGATGGATATCTCAGCTTGATTTGGAAATTCACTGGACCTTTCTATTAAGCTGTGACACAAAGCATCATGGCAGAATAATTCTGAGATTTCTTCTGACATGATCTGTCAGTCACAGCCATTTATGTGTTGTGCTTGGTATTGTTGCTGTTTTAATGATATGCAAGTACTTGTTTTAGACCAAGGCCAGTTTAAAATCAAGTTGAAAGAGTACAAGTTTACTTTGCTGCTCAGGAACCCAATGCGCCAGGTACTCCTGGTCTCCTTATATCAAGTTGTGCTGTAGTTATTCACACCCCCCCAAAACTCCTTTTACAGCAAAGCTTATCTGCTTCAGCCCTCTGTTCCAGTGCCTGTGAAAGATAAATTCTTCTTGATATGATAATGGAGGCAACAGGCACTTAGTTGAACTGTCGCAGAATTACCTGGTTTCCAGATTTTCATACCTAAGGATCATTTCATTTTTATTTTTACATCCTTATGGAGTTACTGTTCTAAAAGATCTGGCTATCAAGCCAACTGGATATCTACTCTAATAAAAGAGTAATATGCAAATTAACCATCACTCTGAGACACCTAAGCCATGCCCACCAGCCAAGCCACACCACCAGCCAATCAGAGCAGCTGTATGCAAATTAACCCAGCCAAGATGGAGGCCAGCAGCCAGGGAGCTAAAGCAAATAGGAGGCTTCTGTTGCAACTGCCTGCCTAGGCTGGCTGGGCCTCTGCTCACAGCAACAATGTTTTAATTATAGAAGCCATGGAGCTGAAGCAAACAGGAAGCTTTATTTCCTGCTTAGGCCTCTGCTCAAGGTAACAAAATTGTAATTATAGAAGATAAATAAACCCCAGAAACCTGATTCCAGCCAGCCTCACTGGGACCTTGGGTCAATGGGAGCTGTGGGGAACCTGAAAATGGCCCTCAGCCCCTCACTCAGGCTGCCCAGGCACCCCAGTAGGGACCTGAACCCTGAAGGGGATGTGGGTAGCCTGAAAACGGCCCTCAACCCCTCACCCAGGCTGGCCAGGCACACCAGAAGGTGGACATCCCTCGAGGGGCTCCAGACTGCGAGAGGGCACAGGCTGGGTTGAGGGACCCCCCCGCCCAAGTGCACGAATTTTTGTGCACTGGGCCCCTAGTATTAAGTAATAATTTTTAATTAACCAGGGACTTAAATAGCTGCCAGATAAAGCTCCTGATTAGCATGAGATATAAGCAGTGTGACCACCCTGAGATAATTATATCCAGTGAAAAGCAAGAAAATTCCTAGTTTTGTCCTATGCAAATGGAGACCTCAATTAGGCTTTAAATATATCAAAAATTTGCTCTTGAAAATCTATTTTTTCCCTAGCCAGTCTTGCTTAGTGGTTAGCCTGAGGACCAAGGGATCATGGGTTTGATTCCCAGTCAGGAGCATGGACATGGATTGCAGGATCCCCACCCCATCAAAATGGATTGATGTGTCTCTCTCACATCAATGTCTCTCTCTCTCTCTCTCTCTCTCTCTCTCTTGCTTTCTCTCTCTTTATCTCTTCTTCTCCTCCCTCCCTCCTTTCCATCCCTCCTCCCTAAAAAAATCAGTGAAAAAATATCCTCAGGTGACAAAAAGAAAATCTATTCTCTGATTAAAAAATACTTCAATTTTAGTCTAGGAACCAACGAACCACAGACATAATCCAAGTCATAGCTCTCAGGTTAACTTTCAGGAGTTCACAGGGGCCAGAGGATGATTTGATTTTGGAGGGGGGAGGGTTGGGTGAAACCTTTAATATTACTTTCAGGTCAGCATCTTAGCATCTTAGCTGAATGTTCAAGAAGCATTTTGTCATAATGCATAAATGTTTACTGGTCCTTGCCAAGTGCCAGGAATTAATGGGTGCCAGACAAATGCTTGTCTGCCCTTTGCCTCTAAGAAAGGACCATGTAGGGAGAGCAGGCTTTACTATCCCTTATTTGAGAGTCACTTTTGGTTTCTAATTTCTATCATGAAATAAATGTGATATAAAATGTATGATCAAGGAAAATGAGGAATCTGGCTAGTTTACATATAGAAAAGTTTAGCCATTATTTATCAAGAAAGAACCATGGGACCTCTCTTTAGAAAAGGTTTGGTTCCATCCTTGGCTAGGATTTCAGTTAGCACTGCTATAAGAAATGTTTCTGTGATTTTTTTCTATCTTGTCAGTTAATTTTGGGGGAAAATAATTTGTTCTACCTCCAGGTTGACCTATAAGAAATGAAACACTATCATGTCCCCATAGTGGTTGATCCTTCTAAATTCCCTGTTTTTCTCCTTTGGATCCTACCCAAGCCTTGAGGATCTCTCCCAATTCAGTAGTTTACTACCCTTTTAGAATTATGATCCAGATATATCATATCATATATCGTCCACTCCGTGACTCAGACTAATAAACTCCTTTTCTGCTAAGTAAAAGCTAAGCCTGGCATAGAAGACCCAGTATAATTAAACTTGACTTCCAGCCCTTGAACTCTTACAGTCAACTTTCAAGAATCATGTGAAATGCACTTCCAGAAGCCTTACCTGCTGGCTCTAGCCAGATGAGATTGCTTTTTTCCTGTGACCTTTGTAGCATTTAAACTTCTCTCATAGGTTGCCTTAAATCCTAGCCATGTACTCATTTTTTTCACTCTCCCACCAGGTAGATGGTTGACTCCTTTAAATGAGGGCCTTTTTGCAAATCTGTATTCACAAAGGACCTAGATTAAACCTTTATAAAGAGAAGTCCTAGATTAGATGCATTGAATGGATGAGTGAAGGAATTCAGTCCTCAATTCTTAATATTGGGGAACTAAAGTATATACTTTCTCAGTGTTCAGTGTATTGTGACTTGGGCCGTGAGACATTTGGGAGAATGCTCTCTGGTTCTGCTGGAAATGGAGATGGGGCTAATGAGGGCATTTAAAAAATTTTTTTTGTTTTGTTTAAGGAAAAACTCGCCAAAAACAGTAGGAAGGAGAGAGAAAGGTTTCCATGGCAACCTCCAACGCTGTACCTCTGATGATTCAGTTTATATGTTTAAAAAATGTGTCTTCATTTATTCTTCCCATGGAGATTGGGACTTAGTTAACTGCTAAAAAGTTTTATGGAGGAGGTTTTAATGATATCTGTCATTTGGGGGGAAGGTAAAGAGGAGAGAAGGGTGATTAAAGATGGTGAAACACAGTAAGGTCAGACTGCTGCCCTTTCAGATTTTTCAGAATAAGTGTCTATGGTGAGTGATGGAGGTGGGGGTGGGGTGAAGCTCAGACCTGTCCTGGAAGGTCAGTGACTAGGCTGACTTATTGCCATGTTCTGTTCACAGTGCCCACCTCATCACACTATTAAAAAAAAAAAGAAAATGGACCTTAATAAGCTAGAGTTAAATTGATCATCAAATGCAATAATTCTGGAGGGAAGGTGGGAGAGAAAAATATATAAATCCAATAAATCAACAGATGTTTATAAATAGAGGCAGAGTATATGAGGCATAAAACTTGACGTCAAAATTTGTTAAAAATCATATTTGCTCTGGCACGTGAAATGTCAGATGAGGGTGACGATGGAGATAGTGACAGCGGTGGTTGTGAGATAATTTCCTTCTGAGCATGGCACTGTTGTACAAAAAGGGACCTTTTACAGAGGCATTAGCCCCAAAGAGATTGTGGTTTAACCTAAGATATATGACAGTTCAAACTTCTTAAAACAATGTCAGGGCCCCTGATTTTGTCTCTTACTGCCCCTCTCTTGCTCATGTCCTGCTACTACTACAAGCACAGCTGATACCAACACACAAGCCACACCAACTTACTTTCTACCCTCTGGGCCCCCAGGCATCAAGCTCTCATTCCTTCTGCTTTTTACACCAGCTGCTGCTCCTTGGCATGTCCTTTCGCTCTTCATCTACCTGCTGACCCATCCTTTAGGCCTCAGCTTCTTTGAAACTGACCCTGAATCTCTTCTGTGGCCCAGGGCACTTGTATGCATCTTTGTTATGAAACATTTCTTTCCAACAACATTTACGATACACGTGCCAGACACTGAGCTAGACGCTGGGATACAAAGCCCAGGGCATCACGATATCTGCCAGCAGGGACTTTCCTATTTTGTTTTTTATCATTTTGCTTGCCCTCAACAGACTGCTGTTATGTTTCTTTATCCATTTTTTCTTATCCCAAAGGCAGAATGCAGAGTCTAAAACTACAGTCAATAATTAGGGTTGATAGGATAAAATAAAGAAATGAGAAGCATTTAGTGCAGGGCACTTAAGCTAAAGAGACAAAGGTTGTACTCATTCTGACTGGATGAGTGCTGGAATACTTCTTTCACACAAACAAGTGGGCATGCCACCTCTGTGTTGCCCCATTCAATCTATGTGTGTGTGTTGGGAAGAAGAGGGTCACAAGCCAATGGCTGCAAAGAGGCACATAATGCTTGTATTTTAATGTGTCTTGATTCATTTCAAAGCCAGTTATATTTTTGTTTTAAAATATTCATTGTTTTTATAATCATGTGGAAGTTATTTCATCTATTTGTGGAGACCATTTAGGAGTGAAGAGAATTAAATGTCACTAATTTTATGCCCAGTATGTGATGGGATTTCACTTTAAAGGAAGGTAAGCTTATTAGATAGAGAGACAGGTCCCAGCATCTGAAATACCAGATATTTCCCTAGAGAGAAAGTCTCCTCCAGAGAGAAGAGAGTCTTATATGTCTTTAATTTTTTTCTCTTAGGTGATGCTTGTTTATTTCATTTCTGTTCATTTGTACAATTTATTTATTGAGCCCACAGGCTGTACAAATCACCTTGCCTGGCTTGGGGCTGGATTGGGGCTAGATCCAATCTGTGCGATGATACTTACTGTAGATTATCAGAATTTCTAAAAGAGCATAATAGCAGATGTAGGGCTAGTCCCCAGTGTACTTTCTGCCATAAAAATCTATTCTCTACCTGCCTTTTTCAACCCCAAAAGCAATTTTACACCGAAGAAATGGCCTATTTTGAACCTGAATGGTTGGATGCATTTATTGTTACACAAGTCTCTGGGTGAAAAAAAAAAAAAAA
>PVJC01001149.1:0-100023 GCA_004026665.1 Murina feae | reverse complement strand
GTGAATATTTGAATAAATGGGTGAATATGAGCTGAAGCTTTGTTTCTTTGAGGCCACCCTTTCCCCCTCTAAGTATGCAGTTTTGAGCCTTTCTGATGTATGAAGCTGTCTGCTAGCTCTTGAGGCTATCTTGCTCAATTAGGGCATGGTCTGCATTTTCAGGAGGTTTCTGTTAGTGGGGCAATTCTCCCATTTGATAGAGAGAAAATGACATAATGAGGCCTTCAGACGCTAGAGGCCTGACTTGTTACTTTTTAAAGAAATTCTTCCGCCTCTGGTCGGATACCTGTTTACACAGAAGACTATAAAACCTGGGGCACTTTTGGAAAGTCAGAAGAACAGTTGTTTGTTTGAAGCTCATTTATTAATTCGAGTGGACATGGAACCACACCTGTGGACTTGTGCCCTTTCTTTGGTCTCCACGCTACTCACCCTGTCCCTGTTGATATTGATATTGATCAAGCCCCTATCATGTGCTAGGAGCTTGTTTTTGGTGCTAGGGAACTGACATGAATAGGCAGCCCCCAAATCCTTGCCTTCTAGGAACTCATATCCTAGCTAGGGGGGCAGACAATACAGGAGAGAAATAAGTAATATAAGAAATATTGAGGACGTTCCTTTGTAACAGGTGCAGGGCATGGAAAGACTTCTAGATTTTGCTCTGAGATGGGTTACGTCAGTAATTCTTCTCCATATTTCTCTCATTTCCTGTTCAGATAAACAGACCCCTCAAGCCTTCTCCATTTTTCCAAGCACATTTCACATGCCTTACGGAGAAATTCTGACATGTGCACACCCACCCACCATTTCCTCATGCTCAAAATGCCACCAAAGCCACGGACGAGTGAATTAACTTCCATGCCCCTCCAGGGCCTCACCTGTCGGATGAACATCACAATACCCGCAAGGCGGCTGCACATCAGGATAAAGTGGATGTGGAAACAGTGGAAGCCCAGGGAATGCTTGATCACTGTTTCTTCTGAAAGCAAGATAATATTGTTTTCTGAGCATCTTTCGGGGCTTCAGTAAATGTAGATTTAAATACAGACTCAGGAGCTGTGGTGTTTCCGAAAGGAGGGGAGCTCAGAATGAGCCCTTTCGGGGCGGGGGGAAGGACCTTTTAGCAACTCGCCATAGGGTGTAATGGCCCTGTCAGAGTGCCCCTCCATCTCAGGGCCAGACCCCAAAACCAGCTGTGAGTTCTCTCCTTGCCCATGGGACTTGGGTGCACCCTGGTGTATGATTATTGATGGTGCCCTGCTTAGCTGCTCTCATGTTTACACCTGGATTTGTGACTGCACACATCCCATTTTGCGAGGGGACAGGGTGAGAAGCATGGAGACCAAAGAAAGGGCACAAGTCCACAGGTGTGGTTCCATGTCCACTGGGCCCCTTTCAACAGTCCTATATCATAAAGAGGCAATATGCAAATAACTCTGACGCCCTCACAAGATTCCTGCCTACAACCAGGCTGGCAAGGGGGTTAGTGAGGGATGACCAAATGACTAAACATGTAGGCTGCATGGTTCAACCAGGACGGCAGGGGGTTAGGCAAGGGACGACCAAATAACAGAACAGCAGGCTGTGTGGGCTGACCAGACCAGCAGGGGGCTGTGAGAGAAACCAGGCTGGCAGGATGGGGCAGTTGGGGGCAACCAGGCCGACAGGGGGGGTAGTTAGGGATGATCAGGCCAGCAGGGGGGCAGTTAGGGGTGACCAGACAGGCAGGCAGGTGAGCGATTAGGAGCCAGTGGTCCAGTATTGTGAGAAGGATATCCCCCAAGGGGTTCCAGATTGGAGAGGGTGCAGGCTGGGCTGAGGGAACCCCCCACCCTGTGCCTGATTTCGTGCACTGGGCCTCTAGTCCTATATAAGAAAAGCCTAATATGCTGAGTGTCAGCCCATTCGTTCTACTGTTCGACCAGTCACTATGACGTGCACTGACCGACAGGGAGCAGACGCTCTGACCAGTGGGTTAACTTGCTGCTGAAGTCCTGCAGGATCTCCATGGTTCCTCTCGCAATCTGGTTCTCCTCTGGGGATGTCAGAGAGCCAGTTTTGATCAGGCCTAGGAGTAGTAGTAACAATGAGGATGCTATAGTCACTGGGCTTTTGTTAGATACTTGTCAATACTTTACATGATTTGGCTCACCAGATTCTCCCAACAGCCCTAAGAGGTGGGCACTGGATATTCCCATTTTACAGATGAGTCAACTGAGGTTTAAACAAGTTACACAGCATGCTTTACGTAACAGAGCTCCTGCGGTAGACTCAGGACTTAAACTCACAGCCATCTGACACCACCACATGAGCCCTTAACCACAGCCCTCCACAGTCTCACGAGGCACATGGACAACATTGTGTGATTCAATTACCTTGGACTCTCACTGGATGCTCTTCCCACACCTGCAATGGAACAGGGGCAATTTAATCAACATCATTAACACTTAGTCTCACTTTCTCCTATGAGGTTATTCTGCCTAACTTTCATAGGAGGAAGGGAGATCTTGGCTCCCAGTCCATTCCCTTTATGGAAATTCTATCTGTACAGAAACATAGGAGGACACTTCCATGTCAGTGGTATGCAGCCCAGAGCCCCCCCTCCCCCCGCCGTGATGCTCAGACAGGGGTGCATTCGCTTTAGTATTGGGATTGCCCGCCAAAGCGCTCGAGTGTTGGCATTATGTAATCAACAACTGCGAGGGAGGGCCTGGATTTTAACGCCTCGGCACAGGACCACAGGTATTGCCACTTTAAGTGAAGACTGAATGTTGTGGTTTCAGGTGGCAGCCTCAGGATGTTTTCCCAGCAACGTTAATTAAATGTCCCCGGCGCTCTCCACGTGACTTCCCCGTCTCTCACACAGTCAGGCTTGCAATGTCATTTGCTCTCCCCTGGTCTATTTTTATATCATCACATAATAATTTATCCCTTAAATATATCCATCATCCTGGACTGCATTTATTTTGTATGAAGTCTCTTGCCTGTCTCCAGTAGTTTAATTGGTGTTTACAACACTCGCTGAGCAGCGGAGAGCATAGAATGACAAGACACAGGTCCCAGTCTGGATTCTGGTGGTGTGGCTGCTCTGGGACCAGGGCAGCTCTCTCCTGTCAACTCGGTGAGCTCACCTATAAAATGGGAGACAGACTAGGTTCCGCTGGTGGGTAAACGAGCGCTTACATATTCTTGATGACTTTCTCCAACAACGGTGGAACGGCGTCTCTTGCTTACTGGTGTCCTCCCACACAGCTTTCTTAAAGGGACCAGACCAAAGTTAGCAGGCAATAAGTCCCAGCTACGTTGAATGTATAAAAACATACACAGAAAAAGGAAACACATATATAGTTGTATATATTTATGTTTTTATGTATAGAGATAGAGGGCAAAGACATTTAGCTCATTCTCATTCCTTCCACAATAAGTTCTTGGAAACCCAGCCTCCAGTGGCTTTCTGCGGCCCTCTGGATGACACACACAAGGACACAGGGTCTGGAAGGACCTCCCCACGATAGCTCTCCGACCGAGTCTGGTAACTTCCTCCAGGCTCCGTCTCCTGCCCATCCTTCCTTGTCGCTCTCTTCATGTTCTGCAACCCTCATTGATTTCCTTCTCCCTAGAGCCATCTGTTCTTGTCATGGCTAGTCGACGTGGCACGGCCACACTGCCTCACTGGGCCATAGCTCTGTGAGACATCTGTGGGGAAGCTGCACTAGGATAAAGGCAGAGTGGAAACAGCATGAAATCTGGGGTCAGGAACAGGGGTTGGAGCCCCAGATCCTCCTACTATCTTCTGAGGGTCCTTCAACTCTCTGAGCCTCAGTTTCTTCTTTCATATCATGGAAACCGTGACCCCTCTTCTGCTTACAGAAATCTAATGGGGTCATGCCTGCTAAAGAGCCTCCCGCCAAATGTGATACAGCGCCACGCTCTTTCACCTGGTTTATTCCCTGGCGGTGCCTACCTCTGGGTTGGGCACATTAAAATGTGTAATGAATTGGGAGTGGAATGCTTACAGATGCAGAGAAAAAGATGAACATGGTGATAAACATAGATGCATTGTTCCTTTTTCCTTAATCTTGTTTTCCCCTTCCTTATTCCTATTTCATTACTTTTATTTCACGTTGTTTTATGAAAGAGCCAGGGAGCAAACACATTGAATTCAAATGAATACAGGAGATACAGGAAAGTCATCAAATGCAAATAGGTACGCAAATGAAGTGCATGCCTGCCCATCGACGCTGAAACACTTTTAACAGAGCAGATGGATGACTAGAGAGGGGAGGGCACGGGTAGAAGAAGGTGGGTGGCCTTAGCTGGTTTGGCTCAGTAGATAGAGTGTCGGCCTGCCGACTGAAGTGTCCTGGATTTGATTCTGGTCAAGGGCACATGCCTGGGTTGCTGGCTCGATCCCCAGTTAGGGGGTGTGCAGGAGGCAGTCAATCAGTGATCCTCTGTCATCATTGATGCGTCTATCTCTCCTCCCTTCCGTTCTGAAATCAATAAAAATATATTAACAACAACAACATAAAAAGAAGGTGGGTGTATGGGTGAGAGAGGCTGATGAGCGAAAGGGCTTGTGTAATAAGCCCAGTGATCAAAGTATGATAAATGCCACCGCTGTTGACTTGTTTCCCAAGATCAGTAGTTGTAACCACAAGGGGGAGAGGAAGTTCCACCGAGAAGTAAGGCAGGCCAGTGTACGGGCACCATTTCTTTCCTGGTTCTGTAGCATGGCGGCAGCTCACTCACGGCTTATGAGTGGTGCTCATGAAGTTTTTGAGGTGGTGCTTATGAAGCTTTTGTTGAAGGCCTGTCTGTGGCGTATTGACTCTTTGCTCCTTCATCCTCACATTGGGAGCAGTTGGTTCCAGGGATTGAGACCCAGAAAGAAAGCAAAGAGTGATGGTTTCTTTCTTCTGATTCCTTCCCAGGGGCAAGAGGGGCTGAGGAGACTCAAAGAGAAGGATGCGTCAAGACAAGAACATGAAACAAAGAATATTTTGAGAAAAGAAGTATAAAGCAGAATGGTTAGGCAGGAAAAGGTGGATTTTCATAGCCTTGAGGAGAAGGGAAATGACCTGAAATCATAGCAGAAATGTAGGCCTCTGAGCCCAGGAGTAGGGGTAGGATAAGGGTAGGGGTAGGGGTAGGGGGCCTATATTCCAGCAGGAGCAACAGATAATTCACAGGGAGATGAGAAGAATTTCAGAAAACGACTAGTAATGGGGAGAAAAAGAAACATGTGATGGAATAACGGGTGGGGTGGAGGGCAGAGACGGGGAGGCCAGCCAAGGCCTCTCTGAGCAGAGAATGAGAAGAAGCCAGCCATGGGGACATCTCTCCAGGCAGAGGGAAATGCAAGTGCAAAACTCCGGAAACCAGCCTGGTGTGCCTGACAGGTAGTAGGAGCTCCCATGCATGGCTGGTTCCAGACCCCGTCTCCAGAGGTTCTGAGTCAGTGGAGCAGAGGGGATGGGAGGGGGAGTGGAACAGGAGTGTGCAGGTTGAACAAGTGTTGGGCGATTCAGATTCACCTGGCCCTCTCATCACACTGCTCCAGCAGATGGTGACATGAGGTTAATGAGCAGGATCCCTAATTCTCACAATTTTTCCCCCATTAACTATGCATTTATGATTTGGTCAGCCTCAGGTCACATTGCAGCGGCAGAGAAAGCTGGTGCAGGTGGAAGCCTCGGTAATGATTTAGCATAAAGGAGGATACAGCACAGAGATGTTAGGTGGTTTTCCGAAGGCCACACAGGAAATTCATTCGCGCAACTGAGCTCTAAAGTCCACTCTGTGTGCTCTGGCTTCTGTAGTTTTCTCCTGAAATAAGTAAGTAAATAAATAAAACAACTATAAATAAAATCTCAATAAGCTGTACATTAAAGCTATGCCTAGCTTTGCCTAATACTCCTCCTTGGTCTACCCTTCCTGACACGTAATTTGCTAAGTGTACAGCGAGGTAACTAAACAGGAATAGTTGTTGTATGAGGTGTTTATTTATAAACCAACCAGAAGCAGGCAATTCTTTGGTTTGTAAGAGTTGATCTTTAGTGACTTTTCTTTATGGCAACAATGAGCCAGGAGGAAATTTGTAGATTGAGGCCCCTCTGAGTTGGAAATAATGTCATCTGTATAATTGAAAAGAATGTGTCTTTTCCCCCCTTTTAATTAGGAAGTGATGGTGGCAGCAGCATGTATCTGGCACATGTTAAGTAGCAAATTAGCATTAGAGCTGATTGTAGATCTCAGCTTCCTAACCTTTCTGCTTGTCACCATTAGCAGCAGGTAGGAAGCCTCTCATTCTGGGCCTCTCACGTTCGATGGGGCTCTGGGTTCCAGGCAAGTCCCAGGCCCCCCAGAATTGTAAGAGAGTCCAGTTTCTCTTTGTGCACCTCAGAAAGGTGGCCTCTGTGTCAGAGAAAATGAATTCCTCCATGTGTTCCTTTATTCATTAACTAGAGGCCTGGTGCACAAGATTTGTGCACTGGGGCAGGGGTTGGGGGGGTGTTCCTCAGCCTGGCCGTGCCCTCTTGCAGTCTGGGAGCCCTCGGGGGATGTCCGGATGAGGGTTTGGGCCTGCTCCCCGGACATCCTTAGCGTTGCCATGGAGGCAGGAGAGGCTCCTGGCTCCTGCCACCGCCGCTGGGCTTACCAGCTGTGAGCCCGGCTCATGGTTTGAGCATCTGCCTCCTGGTGGTCAGTGCGTGTCATAGTGACTGGTCGTTCTGCCATTTGGTTGATTTGCATATTAGCCTTTTATTATTTAAGAAGATAAGTGAATAAGTTTACCATAGCAACAATCTGGGCACATTGTCTAATAGGAGGTTACATTGCCTGATCTGCAAATAAATTTAACTGGAAAGTCCTTTAACCTTTAGTTATATAGTTAGCATTTTGCCATCATCAAAAAGACCACAATCACACACAATTAGGGCCGTACCTGAAAGTCTGGGCCAAGTAGACCATTTGAAACTAGTCCCCGTACCCCCTACACATACCCACAGTGCAGAGCAAATAGGTATTGTAAGCGTGACTGCAGAGGGAAGTGTTTAATCGACTGAACACCACAAAAGCATTTCTGAGGAGACTGGGATATCTGATGTTTGTGTATAAACCATACTGCTAATTGTTTTTCCACCTCTGATGGGTATTGCCGAAATTAATTTGTAAAGTAGCTCTATTTAATTGGCTTGAAGAAAAATAAGCTTTAGTATCATCAGGGTACTTATGTCAGACTAAAGCTTAATTTTCTTAGACAATGTGTCTCTTCTTGATAAGATTGTGGGATGTTTTCCTTTACCTTTTAAGTAATCTGCATAGAAAACAAAAATTCTGCGTTTTATCAAAATAATTTCCTATGCTTCATGTTGACTTTACTGGGCCTTGGATTCCTTAATCCTACCAGACCGCTGTACAGATTTTTTCATAATTTCCAAATCTGCCGCTATACTGCTGTACCTAATTTTCTGCACTTTGCCTAGTACATGAAAAAAATGCGTCACAAACTAAAAATAACCAACCAATCGTGGTCAAACCTCATGGTTCGCCATTGCAAATGTCTGCCCCCATGTGTTTGAATTGACTTTGTGTGGTTTAAGGGACAGTTAGGTTCAGGGCCTCAGGTCTGGTAGGGTTAAGAACACTGAGTCTTCTCTTTTAAAAAAGCAAATTTTCTTTCTTTCTTTCTTTCTTTCTTTCTTTCTTTCTTTCTTTCTTTCTTTCCTTCCTTTATTTCTTTTCTTTATTTCTTTCTTCCTTCTTATTTTTCTCTTTTTTATAACTATGTAACTTTCTATATTTGCCTTTAAAGGCTTTGTTACTTTGGTTCAATGGGTAATGTATTGTTTCATAATGACTTATGATCCTGTTTAATAAAGAGTTTTATAACCTTTTGATATTTTTTACAAACTTGCCCCAAATCACATTCTGAATGATTTCTTGTTGACCTTGAACTAATTTTAGGATATTCCGGAGGACCCCTGGAGCATCTCAAAAGATATGTTTTCTCTTTTTATGAGAGATCACACTAATTAGGCTTACCTGTTATGTTAAATTACATGGGAAGCACTGTCAAATAAGAAGTGATGCTAAACTTTCTTTACGATCTATTTGTATAAAATTCCTAAAAACCTGCTATGTTCTGTTACGATGTTATCAGTTATAAGTTGAAAATAGACATCGCAGGACTAACCAGATTTCCTTGTCAACGTGCACGACAATGAACTCTCATCGGATCTTGACTGATGACAGTTCTTAAGTTTTCTGTCATTTACACTCAGTTATTGTTTTACTCTGGGACTTCTGCAAGAATTCCTGCAAAAGTGCTTGTCTCCGAGGAGATTCCCAGCAAGACTCTGACAAGTACAGGTTTCTGATAACTACCTGCATGTGGGAGGGGCCGTACGGTACCTTCCACGTGCTTTCCTAGGGCTCCCTGCACAGTTCCACAGAATGTGATGCAATGAGTGGTAGCTGGATATGAGTCCTTGTTTTCTTTCCCCACATCAGTAAAATGGGCCCAGTACGCTGATGACATAATGTCAACATGTGGAGACCTGGCTCTGCTGCAGGACCCTGCAGGCTTTGTTGGAACATCTGCAGGGGAGGGGATGGGCGGTGAATCCACAGGGACCCCAGGGCCCAGGCACCGCTGTAGTTCTTGGGAGTCATCTGCCTGGGTAAGATGCACGCTGTCCCAGAGGCTGTTATTGATAAAGTGCAAGTCCATCCAACCCCTAAGACTGTGAAAGAGGTACAAGGGATTTGGGGGTTTGGGAGGATTTTTATTCCCACCTCACACAGTGCCTCCATCTCTGAATTGCCTGGTAACGTGTGGGACTCAGAGCAGCGAGCAGCCTTTGGGAAGGCAAAAACACTAGTGAAATGGATGGAAGCTCTGGGCATCTCCCAAGCAGGGCTACCGTTTGAGTTCGATGTGTCTATGGGTTGGGCTCGGTGGCAGGGACGACAGGGGAGAGTACCCCTAGGATTTTGGTCCCAGCTCTGGAAGGAGGCAGAAACCTATACACTTCCAAACAGCAATAGCTCCTAGCCGTGTGCACAGCGCTCCTCCAGGGAGAGCCTCTCCAGAAGGAACAGCATATCTTGGTAAGAACTTCACTTCCCATCAAGGGGTGGATGGAGAATATGTTTCGTTGACCTACCTCTGCCAGGGATTAAACTCCCACTTTGAGGAATGGCAAGGGGAGGAGCACTCTGACCACCAGCCCACTATCTTGAGATGCAGGTGCTGCCAGGTCCTGTAGAGTATGTTGATACTTCAAATATTCCTGCCCCTATTTCTGTGGTGGTCCTTGCGGCCTGCAGAGAAGGAGTGGGGGAAGTTTCCACTGCCAGCTGGTAAACAGATACCTGGAAACAGGAATAAACCACAGCAGCCCGTGGGGCTGAACTCAAGAGTGTTTGGATAGGGCTGGTGACCACTCATGCACCCTGGCCATTAACTCTTTGCACTGACTGTTGGCAGTTCTAAAGAGATAAGTCTATGGCTTGGACAATGAGAAGCTAAGGGGTGGGATAACCAGCAATATTCCCTTGGGAAGTCAGGACCCATACAAAGACTTTTGGGTTTGCCTGCAAGAGCCCGAGGCAGTTCTCATTGTCTTTTGCATCCTGGCTCAGAATGCGCTGACACACCCTGCGATCAGGAAGCCCAGCCTGGCCCAGGTATGAGTCTTGACAACTGACCCTTCAGTACACAGAGGCGATTGGGCGCATAGGAAGAGTGGCCACTGTAGCACCTGGGTGGGATGGCATAGTGCCAGGGATGCCAGATTGCCCTTGAAATACAGTCATTTGTTTAATGCAGTGACAGCAGATCCTATGTGTTCTAAACAGTACCCACCACAATGGCCAAAGCCATTTGGGGCCATCCACTGGAGTTCCCAACTGTGAGAGATGAGCGAGCAAATTAGTTATATGAGCCTGCTCCCACCAAATACACCTTGGTTTTGTGTGGACATGGTGCCTGGCCCAACCTAAGCTTTCCCCTGTTGCTGTGCGAAGCAGCTTGCCACTGTTATGGGGTTAGAGAAGCTGAGGAGCATCTGTGGATACCCAAGTTGAACAGACAGTGATGGGGGGGGTGTCCCATTCCAAGGTCATAAAGTAGAAGACTGGGCAAAAGAACATGAAATTGAATTGGAGGCTCCCTCTCCCCTAAAACCTGAAAGCAGCTTGGGTAGCAGAAAGGAAAATGGAATGAAAGCAACAGACTAAATTACTCGCAGGTAAAACCACTTCAGCCATGGGGACCCCAAGAAAGCAGATACCTACCAAGAAAGACTCCTGGTCACTAACTGGGCTGAAATTTAAAAAAACGGAGCCTAGCCGACACTTTGAAATAGGATCTGTCCTGCAAGCTGCACTTTAGGGAGAAGCTGGAACAGGTTTCCTGTCCTCCGAACCAACCTTAATAAAGGAGTTCTTTGGATTCGTATTTCTTAATATATTTTTATTCATTTCAGAGAGGGAGAGAAAGGGAGAGAGGGACAGAAACATCAATGATGAGAGAGAATTATTGATTGGGCTGACCCCTGCTGGCCCCTTCCTGGGGATCAATCCCGCAACCCCGGCATATGCTCTGACCAGAATTGAACTCTTCACCTCCTGGTTGGAACCCTTCACCTCCTGGTTCGCAGGTCCACAGTCAACCACTGAGCCCGGCCAGCCCGGCTGGATTCCTATTTCAACCAATAGGACCGAGACTTTCCTCATCCAATCGAGCTGTGTAGCTAGATCCTCATTTGTATTTTCATTGACCAATCAGAGCGTCTCCACTCCAGCCAATCAGGACAGCGCTTTTTGGACTAACTGTGAGGATCTCGGGTCCTCATTTGCGGGGGATCCGCAGCGGGAACATGTGGCTTAGGGAAGGCCTGGAGGACTGGAGCCGAGGAGAGGAGAAGAGCTGCCGGCAGCTGCTAGAGGCCTAGCCTGCCGGGGCCACGCCTGGAGCCCCTTCACCCCCAGCGCTGGCCCCACAGCTGTGCTCTTTCATAATTGAGCCCTAACGCCATTGAGCTGTTCCACAGCTGCGACGTATCACAATTGACCTGTTTGCACCAAATAAAGTTTCCTCCTTCACCCGCCGCACCCCAAATTGTGGATTTCTGTTGGACTTGAATTGGCTCTGAGGACAACTGCCCAGGATGGGTGAGTTACTTGGTACCCCGGGGGCGAGGGGCAACTACTCAGTCTCCTCTGGGATCCCATTGCCCTGCTGTAAACTGGGCCTGTTGAGATGCACTACACTTGGGATGGAACATGCACACTGAAAGAGGGGAGAAGTGAGGTGCTGGTCACCATATCTACCCCAGTCCAGCTCCTCACACCTGACAGTGTGGTACCATGTATGGTATGCATAACCAGGTCAAGCTCCTGAAGCTGCCAACCTCCCTCAAGGCCGGGTAGACACTTCTTTCCTCCCTGGTACAGCCATTGGGCCGCTGTCTTTGTCCCTCCATTGGCCTGGAGGACATTCTAGCACACACCCATGCCCAAACTGAGTTCACCCAGCAAGCCTGTATGATAGTGGCAAAGCCTGTCTTGATTAAACACAGAAATGTCTCTCAGAAAAGCTGTCCCCCAGAAGAGGATAGTCTTGAACATCGTTCCTGCCATGCAGGGAGGCACCTGTGCCACCATCCAAACAGGTGCTGTGTGTTCAAACCTGAGGAGCCCGTTAACGTGTCATCTTAGTCACGTGAAGACACAATGGAAGCCCTGAGTGATCTGATTCCCAACCTAGAGGGCCTCATGAGTCAGTGGTTCAGATCATGGGGCTTTCTGTGGCGAAACGGTTCCTTATTTGGGGACGCATCATCTTCATCTGTATTTCCTCTTTCATGTGCCTGGACGGTTGCTGTGGTATCTGTTTCCAATGCAGCCAAGTAGCTGTCAAAAAAACGAGCCATCTCCGTGCTACTGAAACCCCACTCAGGGCATATTGCAGAAAAGGGGGTCATATAAGATCGTAAGGGCAGTCATGAGGGGTGGAGTGTTGGAGGAGGTAATTTATTGGATATGCCTGTCCGTTGACCCAGGAGCTGGCCCGGTAATCAGAGACCCCTCTCCCCTTCCCACGCCCTTGAAATGTACATCCCACTTGCCTTCCCCACTCTAGAAGCTGCCTTAAGGACACAGCCTTGAGATAGCAAAGTGTTGAGAACCCAGTGAAAACCTCTATATAACCTTGTAAGATTCTGGCAAGCAGGTGTGTGTACGTGCGCACACTCATTATGGGAAAGTGGAATCGAAATGCTTCCCCCCTTCGTGAATTTGGGAAGAAATGCTTTGGATCTGCTTTTTGAAGCTGTGTTTAAGAGGCAAACGTGCCTGAGTGCAAGTCCCAACTCTGGCCCTTACTAGCCTGTAACTTGGTCTGGGCACTTTCCTTCTGTGAACTTCGGTTTTCTCATCTATCCATGAAGGGTAGCAACCACGCACACCTGCCAAGCTGGATGGCAGGGTTAAGGGAGATGATAATGTACACTCACACAGGTCTGGGCCTAGGATAGATTCTTAGGTAGTTTGGGCACCCAATTTGAACACCCTGTGCCCCATTCAGGCAGCTGTACAAGGCCGGGGTCTGGGACCACTGGGGTGGCACACGAGGTTGACTAGCCTCTGTCATTTGTACTTTCTGTTTCTGTTCCCAGATCAATATACCACTGATTTGATGTGACGTGTTGCCTCAAAGTGCATCCCCACTGTTCTCAGTTTGGATCTGGTTTAGCAAGAGGGCTGGTGGAATGCAGAGAGATCTCAGAGTAGACACCTACTAGGAGGGACATTCCCTAGGCTGCCTTCTTCACCACCAGGCCCCAAAGGAGCGTTACTTAAGCTTGGCTTGCCCCGGGGACACGAGGTTGGCTCAGTAAGGCTCTTCCAGGTTGCTTTGCCCAGCTTGGCAGGATGCGTTGGGCTGGCCACTGTAACTTTCCGTGCCTTAACTCCTGATGAAGATTTAACATCATTGATTCCATAGGTTCCAGTTATTTGATCCCTGGCCCCGGCAAGCCACACCCACCTGCTAGCAGGGGCGGACTTCCAGTGGATTTTCAGGAAAAAAGAGGTAGGTGGGGCAGCACACACACACACACACATACACACACACACACACACACACAACCCCAAAGGGAATGCAGCCAGCCCTCCCGGAACCCCAGCTGTCTCCCCCCACCCCCTTGCCAGCTAAAATTTCAGGCAGGCTCTTTCTGGGGAGGGGGGCAGGCTACTTGTTGCTTTCTCTGGGGGCTGCAAGGGGCGCCTGGCTTTTCTGTTGCAGGCAGGCGGGCTCAGGCTCCCGGGAATGTACCCTCCAGCCTTTAGCAGAGGAACTGTGGTTTTTAGATTGCCCTTTCCTCCCCTGCTTGCAGCATCTCCCCTCTGGAAACCCCAGGCGGAGACTGACCTGGGAACAGCTCTCCGTGGTGCAAAGGAATGCTGCCTCCACCCGCGTACCTGGCTCAAGGGAGTTTATCAAGTGCCTTTCTGCCATCTGCGGGGGCAGGGAGTCACGTCCTCACGCCAGGGCTGGTTTTCCACCTTCGGGGAGAAGCCCCCATTAGCAACCTTTAAAAGAGGCCAAGAAGAAACTTTCGCCGGGCCCCCAGCCCCCACCAGGCCTGCCCCCGCCTTCCCCGCTGCGCCCTCCCCCCAGCAGCCTGCAGGAGGAGGGGTGAGGGAGGCCAGCTCGCTCCGTGCGCTCAGGGTCTTGCTTTTCTTCCGGGAGGCGGGGAGAGGCGAGTCCCCGAGCGAGCGAGCCCCGGCTTCCAGCCTTGGTCCTCGCCTCTCTGCGGCCGCCGGCATTTGGAATTTTGCCCCAAAAAGGGGGCCTGGAGGAAGAGAAGAGGAGGGACGGAGACCAGCGGCGAGAAACGGAATCCGGAGTCCAGAACAGCGCGGGGGAGAGGACCGAGCGGCGACGGCGGCGGCGGTGGCGGCAGCGGCAGCGGCTGGGAGGCTCGGCCGCTGCGCCCGCCCGCAGTGCATCAGCGTGGCCGCCCTGACATCCCCCGGCTGGTTAACACGGGGCATCATGCGCTGGTTAACAGGCTCCGAGCTGCTCAGCGACTTGTTTTAAGCATTTTCTCCCTCGCTCTCGCTTTTAATCTTGTCTCTAGTGGCGTGTGTAGGGGGGGAGGACTGTATTTCCATTGGCTAAGCTCTCCCTTCCCACCCACATCTCTTCCACATCACCTTGGTGTCTCCCTAAATAAAACCAGCCCTCCTTATCGCCTGGAAAAAATCAGGAGCTAGAGTTTGAATGGGTTTTATATAAACACTCACCCCCCGTCAGCTGGCGGCTGGGCTCTCAGGATAAACTCACTGCACCTGGCCTGACGCTCGCTCGTCTGGGGTTGTCTCCCTTGAACGGCAAGCTTTAAGCTGAGCTGGAGGACTGGGAACTCTCTGAAATTTGATCAACCTGAAGCCGGTGGCGGAACTGCACAGGGTCCCCATGGACCTCAAGGAGAGCCCCAGCGAGGGCAGCCTGCAGCCCTCTAGCCTCCAGATCTTTGCCAACACCTCCACCCTCCACGGCATCCGCCACATCTTCGTGTACGGGCCGCTGACCATCCGGCGTGTGCTCTGGGCCGTGGCCTTCGTGTGCTCCCTGGGCCTGCTGCTGGTGGAGAGCTCCGAGAGGGTGTCTTACTACTTCTCCTACCAGCACGTCACCAAGGTGGACGAGGTGGTGGCCCAAAGTCTGGTCTTCCCAGCTGTGACCCTTTGCAACCTCAACGGCTTCCGGTTCTCCAGGCTCACCACCAATGACCTGTACCACGCTGGCGAGCTGCTGGCCCTGCTCGACGTGAACCTGCAGATCCCGGACCCCCACCTGGCCGACCCCGCGGTGCTGGAGGCCCTGCGGCAGAAGGCCAACTTCAAACACTACAGACCCAAGCAGTTCAGCATGCTGGAGTTCCTGCACCGCGTGGGCCACGACCTGAAGGATATGATGCTCTACTGCAAGTTCAAAGGGCAGGAGTGTGGCCACCAAGACTTCACCACAGTGAGTACTTGGTTTTCAGCTTATTCTTGTGCTTGGTCCTGTGGGGAAGAGCCACGCCAGTGGTCTCCTGCTTGGTCTGGGGTCTCCCTGTGCTGTGGAGCAGGGGAGAGGGTAGTTGGCCAGAGTTGTTGGAACTGATTGGAGAAGTCTGCTTGCTAGGAGGGAGCACTGTTGTCTGGTCAGATGGGGGTGGGGTGGTGAGAAGGGAGCTTTGCCGTGGGGGTTCACGTCTCCCCATGTGCTGAGTGGGCCTCCTCCCAACCAGAGGGAGGAGGCCCGATTTGTCTGTTGTCCAGGGCATTTGGTATCTGAGCTGCCTGATTGGAACAGCTTGTCATTGACGAGGTGGCATTTTTTTTTCCTCTCTTTCTGCTAGGAAGTGCCATCAGGCACTGCATCCTGTGGGCTGGGCTGAAGCTAAAACCGCCGGAGAAGGGGGTGTGGGGCACCAGGCAGCCTTGGATGGTTCCAGTGGCTTTGGGAGCTTTGCTGGAGCAGGTGCTGCTAGCAAAGGTGTGGAAGTCTCTTAGCTTCCTTTTCTCGTGTGGATCCAGAGCTCCGAGTGGGGAGAGGGGAGGCTGGGCATCCCAGGTATCCATGGGTCCGGTGGCAGATGGGAAGCAAAAACATGTCCAGGATGTTTGCAAGGTCGAAGAGGAGGGTCTAGGCGGAGGCCCGTGGGTAGGGTGGTCAGAGACGTGCCTAGGAGAGTGAAGTGGCCCAGGCTGGCTTGTCTGGGAGCTTCAGCTTGAAACCGAAAGACTCGCTTTGCTGTCTGTACAGTTGCTTAACAATGAATGTCAAAGGAGTGGTGTGGGAGCGGGGCAGGGGTGGGGGTAGCTGTGGGGTTGGGAAGCCTGGAGGAGGAGTGTGGAGCTGAGTAAAGAGGCGAAGCTGAGGGGATGCAGCTGAAATTCAGGATGGGGCTTCCTGGAGGGGCCAAGGGGAGGGAAGCTGCTGCTGCCAGGGTTCTCTGTTTGCCCACTTAGTGGGCTGCTAGGCATAACTTGGCATAGCTGGTCGGAACTGCAGCTGCAGACAACTCCCTTCTTCCAGGCAAGTCTGGGGCATCTGGGTATATGGGACCCTCCAGAAGCCCAGCGTGGTGGCTGCTTCTCCCATTGCTGCCTGAGGGAGAACTGAGAGCTTTGGAGCCTCAGAGCCGTGAGTCATATTGTAATTGTAAGTTTGGGATGACAGGTGCAGCAGTTGCAGAGGGACTGGGCTCTGTCATCAGCACTTGTCTGGGGCCCTCTGCCTAATTAAGACGTACCTTAGCTTTCCTATGTGCATCCATTCTCCACCTGCTCTCAGATCCACTGCCTACCAGCCTCTTGCTCTGAGTTTCTTTTAATGCTACCACCAGTCTCTGCCTGCAGCCTCGATGCTTGCTGTTGGATGTCTCTGATTCTGAAAAAGCTCAGAATGCCAGGGGGCACAGCCTCTCACAGCCTTTAGAGCTCTGTTTCCTGGGGGAACTGTTTTGTATGATCCACTGTAAACCTCGAGGCGGGGGGAAAGCACAGCAAAATCTATAGTAGTGTGTGCTAAAGAGGAGGTGAATCTGAGCTGGGAGAAGGGGCCAGCAGTACTGAAAGCCCTTATAAAGAGGGCAAACAGAATCCTAACTCACGTCATGCACAAACGATGTCTTAGGTGGCTTGGGGAGAGATGGGAGAAATGCCTCGTTCTTGGGGGCTGCAACCACCTCTGTATGCCACCCCATGCTTTTAAGTGCCGTGGCAACACTCAGCTCCACTAGTGCACCATGCAGCTCAGAATGCACTCAGCTGTTGCCCTGTCTGCCAGAACCCACATGGAACACAGACGGCAGAAAGAGGGCCGCACAGAGAGAAACTGCAGTCAGACCCTGGACAGAGCTCGCAAGCGTTCTCATAGCCAGCCCCATGATCAGCTCGTGGCTTCCTCTCCATTTATGACCAAGTGCCAATCTGAAGTAAAGATTCTTTGACCTCGGGGTACTTGCTGTTTTGCACTTGGCGCATCATTTGAGTTGCTGGAGTCCCAGGAAGCTAAAGAGCAGCTTGTAAAGCCTTACCTGAGCCTTTGACCACCCCAGGGTGTGTTTCAGATAGTGAGGATATGGTTTATTACTCAGTAAGTGGAAAAGTCATCCTCCCAAGTTCAAGACTGACCTGGTTGAGGGTCCTCCTTGGTCTACCCCTCGGTGAATGGGCTCATCCAGGACCGAAAAGGGGATGAGCTTCAGGGCTGGATCTTCAAGTTACCCAGGGAGGGTCAAAAAGGGCATGCACCCCAGGAAACTGGAGGAGACCCCACCCCACATATTAGGCTGGCCTTTTCCACCCGTTGATCACAGGGAGTAGCCATGTTGAGCCTCTACAAGAGAGAACATGATGCCGAGTTTGTTCCAAGACCTTCCCATTCCTCTTGTCTCATTGTCCTTTTGGTCTGGAGGACAGGTATGCTTATTCTCGGCTCCCACAGCAGAAGCGAGCAGAGGCCTGGCAGGTGGTTGTGGGAGAAGTGGGTTCACTGGGCTCTCTGTCTTTCATTCTCTTTGCTGCACAACATCCCTCTCCCTGTGACTTCTTTACTAGGCCCTGCCTGGGGTTGTCCCGTACTGAGTGGCTTCTCTCTCTCAGTGCTGCGGCTGACCTATTAGAGAGGTTAGGTATGGGCGTGGTGGTGTCATAGGTGGGTTACGTTTTCTGTTTTTCTTTTTCTCTAAAGCATACCTAGTGCCATCTCCAGGGCTAATGCTTTCACATAAGCTTCCTTATTTCAAGTTCTTAGCTGGTGTGCAGTGAAGTGCGTAATACTCTTTAATTAGTGAACCAGCCACGCATCGAGGTGAGTGAAAAACTGTTTGTGGAGGTTACAAGCCAGGTGTGGCATTCCAGCGGCCATGTAAACAGGTACGTGCACTCTTAGCCCTCACCTGGGGCAAGCTGACTGCAGGTAGGCGCAAGCTTTCCCTTCCTGGGAAAGCAGCAGAGGGCTCGGGTTCCCCCACTGACCTCGAGTGGCAGGAAGGGGAGTAAGGAGGAGAGGGTTGGATTGGTGGTGACACTGGCTGATCTGAGGTTAAGATTGGAAGTAGGAAGACATAGGTTTGAATCCCACCTCCATCATTTTCTAGCTTATTTCCTGGGTGGTAATTGGTACCTTCTCGAGGCCCTATAACATATGATAGTAGCACATGATTTTCTGACTCACAGGACTGTTGGGGAGGATGAACCATATGAGACAATATATGTGAACATTCTTTTGTACATGGTGCCAGCTATGCAGATGTAAGGCAGCTTATTATCAACATTTCTAAGAGGTTATTGTCCAACCCACCTGCCCTGTTTGCGGCCCACCATAGGAGCCAGTGGGTGAGCAATGCTGTAAGGAGAAGCCAGGAAGGGGGAGGCGGCTGCTGCTTTTCTCTCGGAGCCCACGGTAAAGCCCAGTCTTACCAAGATGGGTTTCTGAGAGCGGAGGTCACTGTTGGGTTCAGTAGTTAACCACTGCTGACAGGTGGCATCCCCACTGCTTGTGACTGTCCCCTAGCTGTTCCGTGTTGCTTCTCTGCTGTCACATTCAGGAATGCAAATGACCCTTCAGTTTGCATGGTTAACCTGCTTTCCATAGTTGTGGGTATTTGTACTTTAAAATTGAGATTTATTAAGAGAAGCATTTATTTTCTTACTGAAAGGAAGATCTCTCCACTAAGACCTTGTTAGAGGCGCTTCTAGGGATATTTTTTACCCACATCCCATTGCTTCGTAGAGACACGGAGGGTAAGGTTTGGGAGGCGCAGGGGTTGGGTATTCTTGCACAGGGCTGGTAAGTCCACAGTAATCTGAAACTACTTCTAATTACACGAGGAGCTGGTGTGTGAAAACTGTGGGCTTTGGGGAGAGAACTGAGTTTGCCTTACAGTTGTGCTCCCCCACTCACTGTGTAATCTTGGACAAGTTCCTTAACCTCGCTTTCCCCACCTCTAAAACAGGAGCGGTAATACTTCCACTTAGAGTTGTGGCACTGACCCAGTGAGGCGAGGTATGTCAAGTTCTAGTGCGGGGCAGAGGTCAGGGGTACTGCCCGAGTCTGCACTTGACGCCTGCTCTCTTGACCCCAATCCAGTGCTCTTCCCGCTCTTCCACACTGTGACTCACCAACAGCTTCAGAGTAGAGGCAACTTCTGTGTTTGTGGGGCTTGTAATTTTCATGATATGTTAAACTTTCCCTCTTCCCTGTACTTTTCCTTCGTATCCGTTCTGCTACCTAAATGTCCTCTCCTTGCCCACCATCTTGGCTTCCACATCCCAGCTCGTGCTCCTAACCTCAACCCAGGAACCTGGTGCTTACCTCCAGATAGGCGTTGCGTGACCTGTGTCTGTCATCTGAGTGCACGCACATCCATCCCTTGTCAATCAGATGGAGCAGGCAGTCTGTAGTGTGATAAACACAGACTGGCTCCTTCCCATCCGAGGGCTCATAGCCCGTTTCCCATCCCCTCCAGATGGGGGACTGGCGGAACGCAGGAGTCTTGTCTCATTGAACACATGGTCTGCAAACATCACGCCAGATACAGAGACGTAAATACCCAGTAAAGGTTTGTTGCTTAAATCCTTACTTGCTCTTTCCTGAACTGACCCAGCGTTCTTTGCTCATAGGCCTTTTTTTACAGTTTGGACCTCTCTCTCCATGTCTATTTAAATCCGTCTCATCTTTTAAAACCCAGATCCAGTAGCCTTCTCCAGGAGACCATGGCCAGGCCCTCACCCTACGACCATAATCTATGTTAATCTCATCTTTCTCTTCCGAACGGCATTTTGGCTTCTTCCTCGGTTAGAGCAGTCGTTTTGCTTTTCCTTGCATTAGACTCATGAAGTGTTGAGGCTAAAAGGGACTTTAGAGATAATTCAATTTCATACTTGAATTCTTTAACCACTGATAATTTTTATACATTGCCTCTTTCTGTCTCTCCTCCCTGTAAAACACGATGGCTTGACTAACTTTTTACTCATAGGATTTAGAACCGCTTAGCACATGGGGAGCTCTCGAAATGTCTTCAGAGTGTAAGTGGGCTTGAAGTTTTTAAATGTAAGGTGACTCCGTAGCTGATTAGTGGCCATTTTTCAGCTTCCCTTTTCAGTAGAGGGACCTGGGTTCCATCTGCATTGAGGTGACGTGTCCCATGATTGTTATTATCTCAATAATAATACACTTCCTGATTATAGAAACAATTCCATGCTTATTGGGGAAAACTTGAGAAGTGAGAGAAAGAATTGGAAAAGGAAGAAAAACTGCCCTTAATGTAATTGCATGTGTTAAGTTGGCATTTGGGAGCAGCTCCCTTCAGTCACATGATGGGTGTATGTGGGTATCCCCGTGTCTGGGGTCACACCTGTATGTCTGTTGCCATGTCTGACACACAGTACATACCCAATCAGGGTCAGCTTGCTCTCTTCTTATCCGTCCCCTGGGTGATGTCCATGGGTTTAGAGATTTCCTCAAAGGTCCATTTAGAGTGAAATTAAATCCAAAGATATTGGTCTGATCACTACGCTTTTTGTGGGATATGTTTTATCTTATTGGCCAGAAGCACCCAGGGGTAATGTGTGATATTCCCCACTTAGCTCAGCCTCCGTGGGTTTTGAGTTTACAGCTGAACACCTTGGATGTACTTTGTTGGCATTCAGCTGTGCATTTACCTGGAGACCACTTTATTAAATGTTTGCTGGGATAAACCAGAGATGTGTTTGTTGACCCCACATTAGCCTCCTACTGAGGCCTGACCTTGCTCCTGGCTGAGGACCAATTCAGGTTCTCCTTGCACGACCATCTACCCTGCACCCCTCAGCCCATGGGCGTAGACTCTGATTCTCCCCGCCTAGTTTTATGTCAAAATGGTCTAACTGATATCTAATGCAAATTAAATGACCACTCACATTCCTCAAGATGCTCCAAAATTTTGTGAGCATTTGCGTGTGCTTGGAGAGATAACCTCTGCCAAGCTGGGTGGGCATTTGGGCATGGTGCCAGTCTCTGGTTGGGAATCTTCTAGATTGCAGAGTTTAGTTGGGTAGCACTGTGGAGGTAAAGCTCTCAGGCATGTACTGAGTTTTCTGATGTGATGAAGGGATAGGACAGTGGCTGACCTATGCCATCTATTTGCAAAGTAAAGCTGACGCTACTGTACAGACCACTGAATCAATGGCCAGGTACTCCTGGGGTGAGTCTATATGTCTGCGCCTCTGTCCTTGAGACTTCTTAGACTCAGAACTGCTGATAAAAGGAGGCCACCTGGGGGCTTATTGCTTTGGAACGAGTCCCTTTCCTCCTCTCTGCAGTGGTTCCCTTTCCCTCTTTCCAGAAAGTCCTTCCTTTAATGAAGAGATGAGTTTGAGAAAATTTTCTGTAACGTGAATCCTAGTTTGCTACTGATTTTTATAGTAAGAGATCCTATTTTAAAGAAAGTCCCCCAAAGACTGAATTGGTAGCTGTCAGGGATGTTGCTCCGTAGAGCCAATTCATATTTCAAAGCACCAAGTATTCCATTCTCTCCAGCTGAACAAAAACATACCGCCTGGGTCTAGAGATATCTGGAAGTGTGCCGCGTGCTTTTTCTTTTTTGTGTGAGTGTTTATGTTTGATGGAACTGGGTTGAAACATCAAACTTGCACAGCAGGGCCGTTTGACCCACGATCTATTACAATCTGAAATAATGATGACATCACCCCTGTGAGTTTGAAATTCCATACATCACATTTCTCCCATGCAGTGGACTTAAAACCAGTTCATACACACTGAGAGTGGTGGTTGCTGGGGAGTGGATGTCTCCAGCACTCAGAAATACATGTTCTTTATTGGATAGATCTAAAACCTGTGCCAGAAGCCCGTTCATTTGGGGACAACATCCCCAAAAGTGTCATCCTTTGGATGCTAAAGCATCTTCCCATCTCCCAACACCTACTGTCTCATGACTCAGGTACATTCACTGTTGATTACCTCAGTGGCCGTGGAAATTGGTACTCAGGAGAAATAAAACACGAAACACAGAAGGGACATATTTGCCTGGGTTTCATGTCTTTTGCTGACTGAGTTGCACAATCTTGGCCAAGGTCATTAGCCTCCATGGGCCTCAGCTTCCTCATCCACAGGGGGAGTGTTGAACTAGGTGATTCCTAAGGACTTGCCAACCTGTAGAACTCTAAGGCAATGGAACGTAATAAAAATTTATTTCCTGGTCCCACATTTGTTTGCTGCCACTATGACTTTAACTTATATTTTGTGTGTGTGTGTGGGGGGGGGGAGTTGGTGTTATTTTGTAGCTAGATGTATTTATCCATTTATCCACAGATAGAGCTGTGCTATGGAAGCAGTGACTGTCAGTGGCTGTAATGGGATGAGGGATGCACAGGATCCTACTGTCAAAACCCTGTCCGTGGACCATTATGTATCCGGCTGCACCCCTTTGGTCTCACTGGATGTTTCCATCACTCTAGTCCTGCAGTTGGGAGTGGGGCTCATGTATACATTAGCAAGAACATCTATGGAAGATGCCGTTAGCCCAGATCCCCTTTACTGCTGCTTGGGTACAGCTCCTGACTCTCACATCTGCTCTGAAAGCAGGAGCCTGCCCTTAGCTGAAGAGTAGGGGGTGGGAGGTGCCTCTTCTGAGATACCCAGGAAGTTGTGCACCTTCCTGCTGCGTGGGGGAAGCAGTGGCCAGTGACTTACTGGCATAACAGCACACAGTGCCAATCATCTTGCCTCAAGACCAAACAAACTGTGGTGCAGTATACACCCCACAGCTTCTCGAAAGGGTTTGGGCTGAGCTAGACTTCCAAAAGCCACAACTTTGCTTACCTTTTCTCCTGCCCCGTCCTGTATGCCTCAGTCCCTCCCAGGCTTTTGCCGATGTCATTTCCTTGGTAAACCACCTGGACAAGGAACCCCATCTCTGGCTGTGCCAAGGAATCCACTTTAGCAATTAGTTTTAGCTTCTCATTGGTTTGGAACATGGAGAATCACCTAGTCATATGCACCTATGTCTGGCTTAGAAAGAAAGAAATACCAGTTTCAAAAGTCTTTAAACCTTGGACTTTGACATTTTTTAAAAATAGTTTTTTATTGATTTCAGAGAGGAAGGGAGAGGGAGTGATAGATAGAAACATCAATGATGAGAGAGACTCATTCATCAGCTGCTTTTCGCATGCCCCCTGTTGGGGATCGAGCCTGTGACCCCAGGCATGTGCCATAACTGGGCATGTGCTATGACCGGAATTGAACCATGAACTCCTGGTTCATAGGTTGACACTCGACCACTGAGCCACACTAGCCGGGCAACCTTGGACTTTTTAGATCTGTGACCTCAACTGGAGCTGGTAACTATTTCCAAGGGAGATTTTTCATAATTCAAATGAGCATCTCTCTGATTAGGGAATCACTACTATGGGCACAGCTGGTTTGTTCCTCTTTGAAGCTTTTTTGCACAAGGAAAGCCCTTTCCAGAGTTGCCCATATAATCAGAGCTGAGCTAGCCCTACTCTTCCAGTGGCTGCACACCCTAAGCTGCTCACAGTCCAGCTCACGGCTTTATGAACGCCTGCATTCTCATCATTTCCGGTTCTGCTCTCTCTGAAAACTTCCCTTTCCCTCTCCCCCATCCCTTGCCGGCCTTCACTGCCTTTTCATCCTGAAGGCCCATCAGCCTGGCTTCAAGCCACAGGGAGGGGGAGGCTGCCTTTGATGTTGGCAGTGGCTGGGGCCCATCTATAAAGCAGGAGGCAGTGAGAAATGTACAGTTGACCAGGGGTGATGCTCCCCATATGTCACGGAAACCATGAGTGATGAGGGGTGTAGGACAGAACAGAGACTGTTTAGCCTGAAAATGGAAGGGGGTGACTCAAGGCGAAATGATTGCTGTCTCCAAACACTTAGAAGGCAATCATAGGGAAGAGGAATGGCATTTTCTCTGTGTGAGGCCAGAGGGCAGAGCCAGCCCCATCGCGTGGGCAGGAGTTCAGAGAGGTGGATACTCGCTGATTGGAAGGAGCTGCCCTGGGAGTTTAGAGTACCTGTGTCCTGTCACCAGCTCTCGCTGAGGCCAAGCAATTGCCTATTGGTAGCGCTGTAGACGTGGATCAATGTCAGGGAAAGAGCAGGATTTAATGACCTCTGAAGTTACTCCCAGCTCTGAGCATCGTTGATTCATTTCCTTCTTGAACAGATATTTGGGAGATGGCATTAGAGTTGATAACAGATGTAAGGCAGCACATCCAGCCTGCAGAAACACCCCGTGTCCCAACACCGTGTAGACTTGAGACTAAGTGTGGCGGAGGCTGGGAATAAGAATAGCGCTGGGGGAGAATCCTTGGGGGAAAAAGCAGGTATTCATTCAGAGAGCGTGCAAGAAGTGTGTGGATGGTCGTGGCCAGGAACTCCTGTGGCTGCTCAGTGACCTGGCCTCCCAGAGGCATTTGTCCTGAGCTCTGGGGGCTTGATCTAATCCTAGAGAGCAAACCTTGGATGTGGTTGAGCCTCACCTGGTTCCACGTGGGGCCGGGGAGACTGAGAGGGTAGCACTTGAAAGCTCTCCAAGTGGCCAACTGGGGAGGGGAGAGGGTCCATCTGACATTAGGCAGCGCATGTCGGTTTGCAGATGTGCGTGCGATTCTTCCCTGCTCACTCTTTCTGTCTCCACTTCCCCATTTTAATTCTAACTCTGGGTGGCAGAAACGATAACTTCAGGAGAGACAGATGTGTCTGAGGAACCAGACTGCTGTCAGAGCTTGGCATTGGGAGCTGGAACTTCGGCCTTTGACTCAGTGACTTGAATTAGAACATTCGGCGCAGGCGTGCTCCGACTAACAAATGTGCAGGTGGCAGTATAGCACGAGGGTGGTGAGGTAGGCTCTGACCCTGAAGTCTTATACTGGTTGGGTGACCTCGGGTATGTTATTTAATTAGATTTTTGGAGAATTAAATAATTTATGAACTATGTAGCACTTTAGACCTCAACTTATGTGCGTTTCTTCTTGCCCTTCTGTCTCTTGCCATCTCCGCCTATGCACAGACTTTTGGACTTCGAATCCAGTAACTGTGTTTTTCTGTTTCCTCCTTTCTGCTCTTTGAACTGGGGGCTCTCTCTTGGAATCCTCTGGACTGTGTTCTGTTGTGTTTTCTCCTCCCACATTGGGCATAGCAATTGAGGGAGCTCTTTCTGTTTTTTTTTTTAAAAATACATTTTTTTTTTTTATTGATTTCAGAGAGGAAGGGAGAGGGAGAGAGATGGAAACATTAATGATGAGAGGAAATCATTGACTGGCTGCCTCCTGCAGGCGAGGGATCTCTTTCTGGACAGGAATCATTAGCATTTTCACCATGATGATGGAGAGAATTTCACTTCTCTCTTCATGGAGTACGAGAAGGCAGCCCAGTAGAGAGAGAAATATCTCCATGAACTGGAAGTAGCAGCGTCTTCTAAAGTTTGGGCCAAGGCGGCTTCTGCTTTCCTGGAATGATTTCTTAGCAGAACACCTTCCATCCCGTGGGCCTGCTCGCTATTTCAGGGACATTTTAAGTGGCTATTAGCAAATGTTGAATTATGGCTGCAAACCTCTGGGAGCTCGAGTGACATTCACGTGAATCACAAGTGAGCCCTGTGCAGTCAAGGCTGCTACAACGGGCTGGGATTAAACAAACAGGGGCCATGGCTCTCCCCGAAGCAGTAAGACAAGAACGCTGCTCCTTGGAGCCCGCGATCTCGGGCACCATGTCCCCAGAAGCAGGATGCTGTTCCGGCACACAGCTCATTGCTGCAGGACAGGCAGATGCTCTCTAGTTTGCAAAGAGGCGTATTTCAGCTGGATATCTGGAGGAATTTACCAAACAGCCAGCATGTCCAGGGATGATATGCCAGCCAAGCCCAGCACATTGATTCAACACATTGAAGCACATCTACTGAGTGCTCCCTATGTTTTGGCCCTTGTGTGAGGCCCTGGAGAAATGCAAATGAGCAAGGGCCAGTCCAAGCATTCAACGAGCTCACAGCCTAGCGGAGAGACTGAGCAGTAAACAGATTACACTAAATCACCCAAGTTTGCACAAGGTCCAGAGGCAGCACAAGATAGGCTCCAACGGTCTTCCCAAAGGAGATGGGGATGCATTTTTCTCTTTCGGAACAACATCAAACGCATAAATGTTGCAAAGCTAGTGGGAGGAATTCCTGGGTATCCTTCCTCCTGGTCCCAGTGATGTCCTCCCTGCCAAAAGGACCACACCCAGGACCACTGGGTAGTCTTCTCTCCTTAGAGTCCTTGACTGTGGAACTGCTTCTCAATTTGTCCCTGGCTTTGATGACCTTGACATTTTTTTTTTTTTATAAGTCAAGACAGTTGTTTTGCAGGATGATTTTCAGTTTGGGCTTGTCAGGTGTTCTCTCTTGATCAGACCCAGACCATGAATTTTTGGCTGATTTCACAGAACTGATGCAAGATTCTTCTCTGAGTGCATCCTATCAATGGTAGCTGCTCGACCCCATACTTAGAGGGCTACCTTTTATTGCTTGATTAACATGCTGTCTTCTAGGGAGATACTTCGAGACGATGTAAAACCCCATTTCTCATCCCTCTTTCTGCCTCTAGTTTTATTATCCATTGATTTTTCTTGCTTGAATGATTACAGTGATGCTTGCCAAATGGTGATTTTTCTAATTCCATCATCCCATCTACATTTATTAGCTGGCTTTCGAATATGCAAAGGAGATTTCTTCTCTCCCTTTTTACTTATTCCTTCCTTCCTTCCTTCATTTATTTATATCAGTGTCAGTTCAGATTTCTTTTTTATTCAGTGGGCCAGCCTCTGTTCATGTCATTTCAAAACTCAACATTTCCCATATTTGGGAATCCCTTCTAGCGGACTCTGGGTCCTTTTTGACATGTCCCTGCAACTTTTGAGCACTTTTAAAATTTCTGGCCCAGCTGGATGTTCCAGATTCATCTTTTTCTTTTCCGTCCTCAGTCTTGTAATTCATAATTTTCCTAGTGAACTCTGGTTCCTTTTTTTGTAGGAAATGCTGTTTAGAAGATCTGGGCTTTAGGTGCGCTCACTGCTGCTGCTCGGGTGCCCCTGCTCCTGGCCCCACTCAGTGGGCAGAGCTAGGATAGTTACCTATAGGTTTGTATCTACATTGTAAACCTAGAGTTTACACCGATACTTCCGGTTTCAGTCTAACTCCACAGGGTTAATTCTAGGTTTTTCTCATTCTGTAGTGGTCCCTCCTTTCTTCAGCAGTGGGAAACCTGCCTCCATTATCTTATTGACTTATTTGCTCCATGAGTGGAGACCATCTCCCTGTCTCCCCAGACTACTGCTCTTCTTAGATGCTGCCTCACACAGGCCAGTGCTCACGGGTGGTGAGGGGGGCAGGTAGGGGAGGGGAGGAGGCTGTCCTTCTGCCTCACCCCAATGCTCACCTTCTGTGTACTCTGACTGCTACCGGGTTGACTTTCCACTCTTCTTTTAAAAATATATTTTATTGATTTTTTTACAGAGAGGAAGGGAGAGGGAAAGAGAGTTAGAAACGTCAATGAGAGAGAAACATCGATCAGCTGCTTCCTGTACACCCCTTACTGGGGATGTGCCCACAACCAAGGTACATGCCCCTGACCAGAATCGAACCTGGGAACCTTCAGTCCACAGGCCGACGCTCTATCCACTGAGCCAAACCAGTCAGGGCTTGACTTCCACTCTTATTCAAACTTCAGCTCTTACTCAGTTGCCCCCATTCAAGATACAGTCAAGATTCATGTGTTGCATTGGGTTATTCTGTCTCTTTAATCAAAAAGCTCTCCCCCAACATAACACATACACAGTTGTTGTTTTATATGTTTTTATTGATTTCAGAGAGGAAGGGAGAGGGAGAGAGAGATAGAAACTTCAGTGATGAGAATCATTGATTGGCTACCTCCTGCACGCCCCCTACTGGGGATCGAGCCTGTAACATGTGTCCTTGACCCAAATCAAATGCAGGGCCCTTCAGTCCGCAGGCCAATGCTCTATCCACTGAGCCAAACCAGCTAGGGCCACACACAGTTTTTAAAAATAGCTTTGAGATACAATTCTTGTATCATACAATTTAGCTTTATAAAGTGTAAGATTCAGTGGACTTAGGACTTAATGCATTCACAGAATTGTGAATTATAGAGTACTTTCGTCACCCCAAACTAAACTCTGTACCTTTTAGCAACCTCATGTCCCCTAGCCCCTATTCCACCCCAGGTAATCCCTCACCTACTTTCTGTCTCTACAGTTGCCAATTCTCAACATTTCATACAGAACAGCATACGCACTGTGGTCTTTTGTGACAGGCTTGTTTAGCATAATGCTTTGAAGGTCCATCGTATTGTAGCATGTGTGTATGTGTGTGTGTGTACTTTAATTTCTTTTTATTACCCAATACTGTTCCATTTTATGGAAATGCTACATTGTTTACCTATTTATCAGTTGATGGGCATTTGAGTTGTCTCCACTTTTTAGCAATTATGAATAATGCGGCTATTCACACTTCTTTTAATATTGACTTTGGGGAGAAAATGGACCAGTTGTCCTATCCAATTATTTCACACTATGAATCTGTCTGATTACTTGTGGTTTCACTCAACCTGCTCCTCCCTCCCCTATATTTCTTATAAACTGGGAATTAGGTCAAGAGCTTGATGAGATTCAGGTTAATGTTTTTTGGCAAGAGGACTCCCTACACGAAGCTGTGTGTTTCCTATCGCATCAGAGCGGGAAGAGCATATTGTGTGGTTGTCCCACTCTTAGAGGTGCTAGTTCTTTTTGTTTTGTGTGTGGGCAGTGTAAGGGGCCATGAACTTGGAGACCTTGGCAGTTGCTTACGTTCTCGTGCCTGAGTCCTCATATGGAAAGTGGGAGAAGTAAAAGGACCCCTCTCATGGGGACGGTATAACGCATCATTGCGAGATGCTTGCAACACTGCCTGGCACATAGCAAGTGCTCCGGAAATGTTTTGCTCACATCATTTACCCACGGGTTCACCAGCAGGGGAATTAGATGGAATCTACATGGAATTAAATGGAATCTACATGGGAATCTGCATCTCCAGAGGAATGTCTAGAGACAGGTACAAGGTAGCACAAATACTGGACATCTTCTTGAGAAGGCTACAGGGAAGTGAGGCAATAGCAAGAGACATGCTAAATAATCAGGATCCCTACAGCTGACATGCATGACCTGCTTTATGCTATGTGCTCAGTTATCACAGCCCCTAGCGCTTGTCACCTTGCCCCAGGCCTGCCCAGGCCTTAACACCAGAGAGATCCATGTCTAAAAGTTGAACCTCCCCATCTTAGCATTGTGTGGGATCTGGAAGGAGTCTGTGGTTGCCTTGACTACAGCTAAGTGGAGTCCTATTGACCTTCTCTCCCCCCCCTCCCACCCACAACCATTCTCTGGAAATTCTTTATTCCTTGTCCGTCTGGGAGCTCATCATCCCCCAAAGCCCAGCATGGCAATTATTACACCAATCTCTACCCTCTGAAAACTGGTAATTAAAATACAACAATAAGCATTTATCCTTCCTTCATCTAGCTGTCTACAATGGAGAGACGAATCCCTCTGCCTATATAAGCAAGCTAGCTATTAGAGAATGGTCGGGGTGTGCTACTCTTAGGCATTCACTCGTTCATTTTGCACGCCTGAGGGCCTACTTTGGGTTGGGATGGATAAGGCCCATCCCTGCCCTTAGGGGAATCTCATATTTTTCAAGGGATGCAGATAGAATGGGACCGCCAGGATAAGTCCGTTAGCCATCTATTGCTGTGCAAAGTTACCGCACTATTACTCACTTTATTCCCTGTGCTGTACACTACATCCCTGTGCTTTATCTATTTTATAATTAGAAGTTTGTCCTTCTTATTCCCCGTCACCCTTTTCACCCAGCCCCACCCACCAACATACTTTTAATTAGAACTGTCATGAGAGTTGCCCTAGAACCTCATCCTGTGTCATCACAGGACTCAGGGGGACTCGGGGCTGAGTTCTGCTTCTGAACCTTCATGGCACTCATGGCCGCACCTGCCTGCCCGCTGCCTGTCTGCTACAGCACTCACACACCTGCCCGCCCATTGCCCATCTCTCTTTCCCTGATGGAGTAGTACTTACTGTGTGCCAGGCTTTGTTCTGTAGGGTCTGTCTCGGAGGACAGCACAAGGAACCTGGTCGAGGTGGCTGTCCTGGTGAGAGGGCAGCGTTTTTTCCCTCTGGACTGTAGGGAGTTCTCCCAGGCCATTAGCACCTAAGGACAGATGCTGTGCCTGGGGCTGGGATAGTCACAGAAGGAACCAACCACTTGTAAAATTCCAGATGCAAATAATCGCTGTTCACAACTCTGACATCTCTGGTACCACCGGTGGGACCAACATTGTCCTGGGAAGCTTCAGGGCAATTGCTGACAGGGCATCAGCAGATTTGGGGGCGTGTCATAGGGTCCATGGTGCTCCCAACTCTGAAGGCAGGCTTGTTTGCCCTTTAGTGAGGAGTCTCCCCATCTTGGATATAAAGAGGCGCCCTGGCTCTGGATGGGTGAGCCAGACCCTGGAAGCCGAGCCCAGCACTCAGCAGCTGTGTGAGCTTGCCAAGTACCTTTGAGAGTCCGTTTCCTTATCTCAGGGTTTCTCAGCCTCATAATCACTGACATTTTGGGCTGTCCTGCTCATTGTAGGGTGATTAGCAGTATCCCTGGCCAGTGGTATCCCCCGCCCTGCTGCAACACTTCCCACCGCCAGCTCTGACAACCCTGAAATAAGCAGGGCAAAATTGTTCCTGGCTGAGAGCCACTGGTTTAGTCTGTGGGTTGGGATGAAACCCCCGTTTCCAGGGCTGCCCTAAGATGTAAGTAAGTGTGGCTTACAGAAGACAGCGCTTGGCCCTCAGCAGACACCGTGGCCCAGGGAGGCTGCGGGTGCCCTTGGCTACTGCACAAGAACAGCTTGCCCTGCTGGTGCCAGACCCTGGCAGGCTCCCCATGCCAGGTGGGCACCAGGCTTGTTGGCATCTCTGGTCCCCTGGGTTGTGGCCATGCATGTGGGTGTCAGCCTTACGGGCTTTTGTCCCACAGCCTAGGCCAGGGCTGCTCCCTGGGGCCTGTGGATTGATGTTCTGTTCCCGGCCCACGTGGACCCTGGGAATCCCGGGAGTGTGGCTTGTCCCAGGAAGGGAAGGGGAAAGAGCTGAAGTTGACTGAGCATGACCATGGCACCCTCCCCGCCCCTCAGAGAAACTCTTCTTTCCTTTGCATCAGGAGGAGAAAAGTAGAAAGGCATCAAGAAAAAGCAAGAGCCCTGACCGGTTTGACTCAGTGGATAGAGCGTCCGCCTGCGGACTCAAGGGTCCCAGGTTCGATTCCGGTCAAGGGCATGTACCTTGGTTGTGGGAACATCCCCAGTAGGGTGTGTGCAGGAGGCAGCTGATTGAGGTTTCTCTCTCATCGATGTTTCTAAATCTCTATCCCTCTCCCTTCCTCTCTGTAAAAAATCAATAAAAATATGTTAAAAAAAAAGAGCAAGATTCTTGGAGGTAAAAGGACTTGAGTTTGTATCCTCGCCCTGCCTCTAAAATGAGAATGTGTATCTCACATATCTAATATGTCATGTATATCATATGATATTTACTACACCTGTGATGTCTTTTCTGTATATGTGATTTATACAATAGAGTTATGACACCTAATTTCATTAGATAATGGATGCACAGTACAGGGTCTGACATATAATAAGCAGTAAATATTGGGTGTTTCACCTCTCCTGTTACTCAGGTGATTTCAGTTCATTCTCAATGAAGAAGGGAGGCAGGTATTAAATTGGGGTGACTCCAGTCAGGCCCCTGATGGGTGAGATTGGGGCCTAGGCCTCTCTTTAGGGGAGACTGTGTTTCTGGGGAGGCCTTGGGTTCCTTAGAGCCCCCCACTTCCCAACGAGAGGCCAGCTAGGCGGGGCTTCCAGCACGGGTGGCTGGAGCAGGCTTGCTTTTCCTGAGCCCTTCACGTATGGAGAACGCTCCTGTGTGCGCTGCTGTCTGCTTCCGAGGTCCACAGGGGTCGGCAGGCAGGGGTTACCCCTATCTTGCAGGCGAGGGCATTCGAGCCCAAGGAAGTCCAGCGGCTTTTCAGAAGTCACCCTCTAGCTAGCGGCAAAGTCAGGATCCTGAGGGAGGTCGGCCGGACCTGGCATCCCTCATGTTTACTCTGGTGCCTGTCCCCTGCATAAGGTGTCAGGATCTTCTTCTTCCGGGAGCCCCAGCATTACAGGACGGGTGCCTCAAGTTCCAGGACAGCACCCACAGTTGTCACAAAAGTTCCCAGAACCCTCCCCAGAGAGGAGGCTGAGACCCAAGGTCACTCACTCAGACTTCCAGCACTTGTTCCAGACGCTCAGACCCTCTGGGGCCTCCTCTTCACCTGGTCCAGGTGAGCAGTGGGCCTTACCAACGGCCCCTGAGTGGGTTTAAAGGGGAGCCGTGTGTCATCACAGACAGAAATATGCCTCCCTCGCTCCTCTGGATGGCGTGGCATATCCATATCTCTCGGGGACCTGGGGGTAGGATTCAGCTCAGGAGGATGCTGCTGTCTAGCACTTCCTGCTGACCACTGCCCATGTCCAGGGATCACAGGCTGGCTTCTCCCAAGGGACAGCGGGGGGGACCAGGCAGGGCTGGCGGAGCCACGTTCTGGTGGGTGACAGCTCAGCACCAGCATGTCTGTGGCTGAGCTGCGCACGGGTGTAAAGAAAGACCTTTATGCGGCTATTTATAGGTCAAAGGGGAGGGAGCTGTGCCCGTGGGAGAATCACTCTTCTGGGGCCTGGGCAGTGGAGCTGGGGTCTGGCAGTTCCTTCAGGGACTAGGCTGGCTGACTCAGAATGGATCATTCTAAGCAGTCTCTCCCCAGCTGCGCCCCCTGCCATCCCCATTATTCACCAAGGTCACATGGCCCCGTCCAAAACTCAGCTCCAGTGTGTTCCTGCTCTGCTCTACCCAATCAGGGGTCCCCGTCGCCTCCCCAAAGTGCATTTCCAGGCCCAGTTTCTGATTCCTCGTGTTATACACTAACCTCAGGTCAGATGTGCAATTCACTCCTCAATGCTTGCGTCCTCCCTGGACCCCTCCGTTTTGATCACATTGTTCACGCTTAGGATTTCTGCTTCTCCTCTCCCCTAGACTTTTGTTCCCAGTCTACCCGTCTTCCCATGTCCAGTTCAGAGCTGCTTTTCCTCTGAGCTTTCCTGATCTCCCCCTGCTCCCCAGACTCACCCTGTTGGATGGCATTCTCCCTGCATGGAACCGCTTGGCGCCTTTTCCTCTCCCCGGGCTGCACCAGAATGGCTTTATAGACACAGCTTTATACACTCCCCTTCCCCCAGCACCTGTTTCTTCAGCTCAAAGGCTTCTGTTGAGCACCTGAGGTCTTCCAGCAGTTGCCAAGGGATGTACTTGTTTTGCAAGCACCATAGTGCCAGGCCTGGCCCTTGGGCGCCTGCAGGCCCTGTGGGGGAACAAGCATTCTAACCATTTTTTTTTGTGGTGTGACAAGCACCAAGGAAGGGAATTTCAGTCTCGGAGGTGGAAATGTTTCATTCTGTCCGAGCAGGGATGTGGGCTCTGAAGCATCTCAGAGGCCGAGGGCATCTTTGGGGCAGGGACTCTGTCTCTCTTGTCAGTCCCCCTCAGTGCCCAGCACAGCCCGTGGGACACAGAAAGTTCGGCGTGTCGCACTGGGAAGAGGCAGATCTAGTTCTCCTCCTCCTCGGCTCCCCTGAGCTCCTGTCCTTGCTCCTGGTACACGCATCCGGTGTGGTAATTGTTTGCACGCCTGTCCCCACACAGGTGGTGTGCCCCAGGAAGGCAGTGGTTGGATCTAATTCATTATGCACGATCTCCAGAGCCTGCACAGGGTAAGGGTTTAATGGAGCTTTGCTGGGTGAAGTGATGGTGGCCATGATTGTCCCCTTCCTGATCCTGCCTTGGGAAGGATGGGAAAGGTTGTTAGATTATGTTGTCTCTCTGAGCATCTCTGACTTGGTCCTTTCACACGTGCAAACGAATGGATTCTCCGACCCCACAGCCAGCCAGAGGGTGAAGAACCACCCTTACAATGGCAAGGTGCACGTTCCCAGGGTGGTATTACCCAGCTGGGCCCACCTCGCCGTTGGATGAGAGTGCTTCCTGCACCACTGCCAGCTGCCTGGTTCATTGCAGCCCTCCCAGCTCGTCAGACCCCTTTGTGAGGCGGGAAGAGGTGTGTCCTGGATGCTGACAGCTAGCGCTAGCCTTCTTTCTGCACTTGGATAGCTCACAACCTGTCTTTCAGATTTCAAGGAAGCACCCATCTGAGCAGGGGTCCTCAAACTTTTTAAACAGGGGGCCAGTTCACTGTCCGTCAGACTGTTGGAGGGCGGGACTATAGTTTAAAAAAAAACAACCTATGAACAAATTCCTATGCACACTGCACATATCTTATTTTGAAGTAAAAAAACAAGGCAGCAAAACACCCGGCGGGCCAGATAAATGTCCTTGGTGGGCCACATGTGGCCTGCAGGCCGTAGTTTGAAGACCCCTGCTTCTGAGTTTCAAGAAGATGGGATGTAGGAGTATGCCTTGTTTTAAGTGTTCAGGTTAGGTATTCAATAAAAAGGTTCGGTGGCCCAGGAAGCTTGAGAAAAATTTGGGTGAAACAAAACTGCCCAGATTTCTTTTGCTGCAGGACTTATCAGCACCTTTATTGTGACTGACATACAGTGTGAATCTCCTGGAGGGCCTTTACAATAAGCAGTGATGTCCCTCCTTAACCAACAACCTTATAACACTCCAGAGCAAACTTTGGGGGAATTACCAATCCCAGCTATAACATGAGCTGTGGCCTTTTAGGACTGCGGGACGAGTGTCTAGCTTAAGGCATGTGTGTTTATGCGATGCAGTCATGTCATACCAGGATTTCCAAAGCTGATTCTGCCCAACGATAACCCCCCAGAGTTCTTGGATTTTATAGAAGGGGAAAAAAAAAAAACACACCAAAAAACAGAAAGAGGATTCCCTGCTTCAAATTGCAGAGGCCAAAATCTTGTAATAACCTCTCTTAAGAGCAGGTCTCTCAGCTAGTCACCCTGGTTTCAAATACATTTTGAGGTCAGGAAATTGAAAAGAGAAGAAACATAAAGGGTCAGTGAATTTAAGCCGTGTGTGTGTGTGTGTGAGAGAGAGAGAGAGAGAGAGAGAGAGAGAGAGAGAGAGAGAGAGAGAGAGACAGGACTATGGGTCTAAGAATGACAGAGCTGGAACCCCAGAGACCTCGTTTCGTAGATGAGGACACAGCCCAGAGAGGACAGCGATCTGCCTAAACAGGATTTCAAGGTAGGGCGAGGGGCCAGGGCTTTCTCCCCAGCACTGGTCAGTGGCCTGAAGGAGCCCAGAGCTTGGCCTCGCAGTCAGGCATAGCCGGGCTTGGGCGCTGGTTCCACCGTAAATGATGAGGGCCGATGAGCTCTGCCAGTTTCTGCCTCTGTAGATGGGGTGATCCAGTCCGCACCTCACCCAGGCTGATGTGAGGGTTCAGTGAGATAAAGGCTACCATGAGCTTAGCATAGTGCTTGACGTGTAATTCGCATATGATAAATGTAAGCTATTAAAAACTAGATTCATAAATGTTTCATTCTCGTAGTTCACGGGCCCTTGAACTCGGGGGAGGGGGTGATTCATCGCTCCGCAGGCTGATTTTTAGATGATCCTCCTGCTTTGGTTTGTTCACATTCACTTCATTGGGAAGCCCAGGAGTCCTCCTTATAAGGAGACATCTGTGAGCATGAAAGAAGAGCTAGCCCACCCCGCACCACAGAGCCACCAAATCAGAAATGCTGGGGTGGGGCCAGGGCCTCTGCTGTGGTCCTACGTTGCCGGGAGGTTCCCACCCAGGGCCAAACTGAGTTAGACCTAATGCACTCTTTCCACTGACCCCAGCTTTCTGCAAAACAAGAAAGAAACCAGTTCCTGACCATTTGGCATTTGCAGCATACTAATGAATGTTTTGTCCAAAGAGAGTGGCGGAGGCCATACTCATAACTTGTTTATCTAGCACATAGTTCTAGCGTTAGAACTACCCCACCCATGAGGGTCTGCAGCTGTTAACTCTTCCCGTTTTACAGATGAGGAAGCTGAGGCTCTGAGAAGTGAAGTGACTTGCCTGAGGTCATGCAGGACATCAACAGGACTGTACTCCACTCATAGAAACGGGCACAGATCAGATGGTTAATTATTCATAGCGCTGGCCTGAGCCTCTTACCATCTATTTCCTTCCTTTCGTCTTTCTCTTCTTCCCTCCTCCGTTCCTCAAACATTTACTAAAATTGTACAAGATGTTAGGCACCGTGCTAGGCATAGTGCAATGCCGATCCCCTTGTTCTTGGCTGCCCCCTTGCATTTCCTCATTTAATTCTTACAACAACCCTGTGAAGTAGACATGATTATAGCCCCCTTTTTGCAGACGAAGAAATCAAGGGTTCAGAGAGGTTGGGTAACTTCCCCGTTGCCACACAGCTAGAATGTGACAGAGCTGGGATGTGGATCTAAGGGGGTCTGCCTCCATTGCCCGAAGCCTGGGATCCTTAGCACAAGAAAGGCAGCTTGTGTCTGGGCTCCACTTTGAGCCCATAGGTCCCCAGTCTGCACTCTGTACCCTGACCCCGTCATCATTTTTCGTGCTTCTTTCTTTGAATGGGATAGGTTCAGGTTCAGTGTTCTTGAGTTCCTTCCTGTGAAGAACTCAGGTGACACCTGGCTCCTCCTTGGAGCCCATACCATCCTCCAGGTGGAGCAAGGGTGGTGGGGATGGGGGGAGGGGGGACTGTAGCTAAGGCTCCCGGTTGACCCTACAGAAGGGGAAGGAGTGTGCTCAGGCTGAGAAGGGCCCCTGCACCCCAGGTCTTCTTTCTGGATTCGAGCTATTTATTTGTGGGGTAGAATTGGTTGCCACATGACTGGTTGGTTGGGAATGGGGTGAAGGGGAGTTTGCATCCCCAGTCAAATGGAGCTGCTGGCTGTGGGTAGCTACACTGTCTGAGGCCGGATGTTTCTGTTGGCTCAGAGCACTTTTGAGAATGTTGTAGGAGGAAGGGAGCCCCAAGATTCTCTCATCGTTTGCTTTACAGAGCTCGGGATGAGGCTAAGGAGAGATAAGCAGATGAGAGTTAGAGACAGAATCAGAAGGATAAATCGATGGCAGATATGAGATGAGGAGACCAGATCCCTCATTTCTGATGCAGAAGACCTGATTTTGACACCTCTCTGATCTATTTCTATTCATATGTTGACACCAAACATGGGGGGTGGTGTTGTGTTTCCTCACACCAACCAAGACTCAGAACACCTACTGAGTGTCCTTCAGATCAGTTCAGTTCAGCTCTGACACTAACAAGGATAGTGCAGACCTGCAGGTTAAGAGCCTATTGCCCCCCCTTCAGATGCCAATCGCAAGTCCCAGGCTCCTGTGATTTCTAACCCTGGCTGCAGACCAGGGTTCCCATGATTCCTTGCGAGGGTTTGATAATTTGCTGGAATGGCTCACTCAGGAAAGCACTCTACTTACTATCACAGGTTTATTATGAAGGATAAATGGAAGAGCTGCATAGGACCAGGGGGAAGGGGCACAGAGCTTCATGCCCTCTCTGAGTGTGCCACCCTCCCACACCTGGAAGGCTGCCACCTGTGCCTCATTCATTCCCTGCCTGCCTGCCAGGCTGAGGGGTAGGCAGACTCAGCTGCAGGCCTGCAGTTTTGAGTGTGCGCCAGTGGGTTTCCCTCCCCATGTTCACCTGCGAGGGTAGGCTGACAGCTCTAACATATGATCCCTAAGTCTTACTGACTTAGCCTTTGGCCACGGTCAGCTGCATCTCTTGCTCCCATCACTGTCCAATCAGAGCTTTGGAGGGCAGCCCTCATCATGATCTGGAGCTGGGGCCCTTCCTGTACAGCAGCCCTGTCTCCCCCCAGGGTCACGAGTCCTCCTCTGGGTCCTCTGTATCTTACCATGGGATGGTGGAGAAGATTCACCAGCTTTTGGATGCTTTCTGCGGAGCACAAGAGTGGGGGCTGGGACCCGCCAACCAGCTTTGGGCCCAAGAGGAGGAAAGTGCAGGGGGACGCTGACTGCCTCACACCATCTCCTCTGTGCTCCACAAGTGCCCTGATGTCCAGGTGGCTGCAGCACAGTGGGTACATGGAGCCGTCAGAACACCTGCTACCTGTGGGTTGTGAGCCAAGCCCACAGTCTTGTTATGCCTCCGTCTCCTGCTCGATGAGAGAGGAACATCTATCTCTACAGATCACGGCCTCTCACTTATTAAATCATGCTGAGTAGGCGCTGGTACCGGTGCCCAGAGATGACACCCAGCAGCTCGGCTAGGGCAGTCCGGTACTGTCATGTGTGTTTTCTTCCAGGCCATTTCCTTCTGAGACTGATCTTCTGGTGATTCCACGAGCTGCCTAACATCCTTTAATAAATTCATTTTATATTAACACATTTTTTGCGGGAAATGAGCAAACTCGTCATATCACTTTTTATACCAAAGCGCGGGAGATGAGTTAACTCATTTTGTTCCACTAAGCGGTGGGGCGCGGGAAACTTGTAAACAAGGGCGCCAACACATATTTTGCAAAGTAAATAAATAGAGACCTCTTTTTAAACTAAAACACTGAAAGTTTTAAGGAAAAATATCAAATAGATCGAAAGATATGAATATTTTACGGAAAGTCTAATTTTGGCAAGAAAATGTCAAAAAAGCCCCGCGTTACGACGCAATTTGGCGGGAAAATGCCCGATTACAAAGTGTTAAACTAGGGGCCCGGTGCACAAAAATGTGTGCACTCAGGGGGGAGGATCCCTCAGCCCAACCTATGCCCTTTTGCAGTCTGGGACCCCTTGGGGGATGTCTACCTGCTGGCGTGCCTGGCCAGCCTGGGTGAGGGGCTGATGGCTGTTTGCAGGCTGGCCAAGACCCCCAGTGGAAACCCTCACCCCATAGGGGTGTGGCCAGCCTGGGTGAGGGGCTGAGGGCCATTTTCAGGCTGCCCACAGTCCCTTCAGGGTTCGGGTCCCTACTGGGGTGCCTGGCCAGCCTGGGTGAGGGGCTGAGGACCGTTTTCAGGCTGCCCACAGCTCCCATTGACCCAACATCCCAGTAAGGCTGGCTGGAATCAGATTTCTGGGGTTTATTTATCTTCTATAATTGAAACTTTGTTGCCTTGAGCGGAGGCCTAGTCAGGCACAAAGCCTTCTGTTTGCTTCAGTTCCATGGCTTCTATAATTGAAACATTGTTGCCTTGAGCAGAGGCCCAGCTGGCCTAGGCAGGCAGTTTCAACTCCATCGCTGGTGCAACGGAACCCTCCTGTTTGCTCTTGCTCTGTGGCTTCCAGCCACGATGTTGGCTGTATTAATTTGCATACAGTCACTCTGATTGGCTGGCAGGCATGGCTTGGCTGGCGGGTGTGGCTTATGTGTCTTGGAGTGATGGTTAATTTGCATATTACTCTTTTATTAGATTAGATTAGCTACAGTGGGTTCTATGAAATTGACATTGTCCCCAAGACTGTGTTAAGACCTTCAGTTGTATCCTGATCAAGGGCAAGATGAGGGTGTGTTGTCATCTCTACCCCACCATAATTCAAAATAAAAACAAAGAACAACAACAACAAAAGAAATAAAAAAGAAAAGAAAAACAAAACAATAACTCTCTCACACACACACACACACACACACACACTCACTCTCACACTCTGCTTGCTGGGTGCCAGGACTTGAGCTGCGCAGCTGGGATGTACTCATGACCAGGCCTGGCCACCCAGCAGGCTCTGGCTTACCAGGAGAGGCAGATAGTGGGGAGACCCATGCAGTGTCCAGAGTGGGTGGGAGCACTGAGCCTCACTGGGGACTCTGAGGACCAGAGTGCAGATCTGCCCTGGAGGGCAGGGAAAGCTTCTCGGAGGAAGGGCACCCCTAACAGGAGGGCAAGGTGTGATCTAGAATAAGGAAGGAAAATCATTGCAAGCAGAGGAGCCGGCATACATAAAAGCCCCCATGTGTGAGTGAGCAGGACATGTCCTGAGAAAATGGGGGGAGGGTGGGGGAGAACTGAAGTGTAAACTGTGAACTGGGGAGCATTGGGTATGAAGACTGGGCAGGCAAACCAAGGTCAGATTAAGGGGATCTTTGTCCACAAAGGGGTTTGGATTTTATCAAAAAATACATGGCATCGAACAGACTGTCAAACTACAGTGTGAAGGCCGGGGAGGGTTGGGGGAGGGGTGGGCGGGGGGAGGGGTTAAGAGATCAACTGAAGGACTTGTATGCATGCATGTAAGCATAACCAATGGATACAAGACAGTGGGGGGTAGGAGAGGCCGGGGGAAGGTCAAGGGGGAAAAAAAAGGAGACGTATGTAATATACTCTTTGTAATACTTTAAGCAATAAAACAAAATTAAAAAAAAAGACATAGAGAATCCATAGAAGGAATATAAATATGGAAGTTTTAGAAAGATCTCCCTACAACCCTGAAGAGTATGGATGGGAGGGATCAGGAGACACTTACAGGGCTCTTGTATTAATCTGGAGTCTAAGAAATGCTATTATTGTACAGATCAATGATGCTTAGGAGCAGGAAGCAGCTTTTAAACTTCTTAGAGAAAGTATGTTAAATGTTATAATGATAGCAGCTTTTACAGGGTGTTAGGCATTGTGCTGAGCACTTTCCCTGCATATGTCTTTCACTGAGCCTCTATGCCTCAACTGCCTCATCTGTAAAATGGCCAGAAAAATAATACCAGTTTCACCGGGTTGTTGTGAAGATAAAATGGCTTCAGGCCTGTAAAGGGCTCTGAATGATCCCTACACCCAGTCAGGCCTTTCGTAAAGTTGCTGATGGTCACAACAGTCCTGTGAGATGGGTGGCATTGTTCCATTTTATAGATGGGGAAACTGAGGCTTGCAAGACCACTCAGATGATGTGTGGCAGCCCCAAGGTTTAGACCTAGACTGAGGCTATCGGCTCCAGGGTCTGAGCCACTACACTCCCTGTATGGCTGTTGTCACTGTCTGAGGATGCAGCATCTGAGTGTGAGAGGCATGCACATGACCAAGGGGACTCCCAGGGGACGCCTGAGGGGAGCTGGCTGTGTTCCCAGGAGTCAGGCCCCTCCCATTCCCTGAGAGTCTTTGAAGAGATGGCAGGAGGTGAGGAGGCAGCAGAGGGAGGCGTTGCCTTCCTCTCTCCAGACCTGAGTGGGTTCCTGCTTAGTTTCTGAGTGATGGTGCCAGGCGGGCTTGATCATAGCAGTGCCAGCTGGGCTGCAGGGCTTCTGAGCCTGCCTGGAAGCCATTGGGCAGGTGTTAATCCTCTACCATTATCAGGGCCAGCTGGGAGTATCTTTTTAAAAAAAATAAGTTTTTATGAATTTTAGGGAGAAAGGAATTGGGGGGGGATGGAAGAGAGAGAGGGAGAGAGGAACATTGATGTGAGAGAGAAACATGGATGAATTGCTTCCAACACACACTCCGACCAGGGACCAAACCCACCACATGGGCATGTGCCCTGGCCGGGACTTGAACTGGTGACCTTTTAGTCCATGAGACAAAGCTCAACCAACTGAGCCACCCCCAGCCAGATTATCAGGAAGTATCTTTAAAAAAATGTTTTTATTTCAGAGAGAAAGGGAGAGAGATAGGAACATCAGTGATGAGAGAGCATCATTGATCAATCAGCTCACTCCTGCACACCCCACCCTGGGGATCAAGCCCACAACTCAGGCATGTGCCCTGACTGGGAATCAAACTGTGACCTTTTTTAAAAAATATATATTTTATTGATTTTTCACAGAGAGGAAAGGAGAGGGACAGAGAGCTAGAAACATCGATGAGAGAGAAACATCGATCAGCCGCCTCCTGCACACCCTCTACTGGGGATGTGCCTGCAACCAAGGTACATGCCCTTGACCGGAATCGAACCTGGGACCTTTCAGTCCACAGGCCCATGCTCTGTCCATGGAGCCAAACCAGTCAGGGCTCAAAATGACCTTTTGGTTCATAGGTGGACACTCAACCACTGAGCCATGCCGGCTGGGTGAGAGTATCTTAAGTAGCAGGATCAAGTACTCAGAGTTTTCCATCTCTTGTACAGGGGGATACTTCCCGGGGAGTCTAGATTCTTCCCCTGAGCTGGGTGAGGCTCACCCCCTGCCCCACCTTGGAGCATGGGAACCCTGGAGGCCCACAGAGCTGTGGAGTGGGGGCAGGGCAGCCAGGCTCCATGAATGGTTGATGGACTCCCTGACTGCAGATATTAATGTGCCCTTGAAGGTAGATAATTGAAATGCAGATTTGGATCTTCTATTACTTTGCAATATTCTTTATGAGGCTGCTTTGCGTTTCCTGTGACTTGGTTGCAGCTTTAGTGACTCAATTATGGAGAAATATATCGATTTGTCGGGGTGGTGTCAGGGGCACTGCTCTGATGAAAATTGATTTATCTCTCTCTGAGCAGCTTGTGTGTTTCATTCGTCTTTGCCTCTAACAAGGCATGGAGTGGGGGGGGGGGTGTGCGAAGAGGGCGCCTCCCTCGTCAGGACTCTGTTCACCACCACAAAACGTGAATAAAGCTCGGGGTGCAGGCCTGGCTCCGGCTTTATGTTCTGTGGGGAGGAGATAAAATAGCTCCTCATTCCCCTCTGCTGGTGTTTCTAACATTTGTGCTCGTACTTCCCCTCCCCTGACACAGGCATACGTCGCTGGTGTGACGGATGAGAAATATAACGCCGTCAGCCATGGGAGAATGGCTCTCTCTCTAGACAAGAAGCAAGTCGATACTGAAGTGGCAAGTGAAACTAGGGAGGTCCCATTTGCATTCTGATGAACTGCAGGGAATAGCTTTTAATTGAGAGTTCTCCGCTGTTCATTGGCTCATCCCTTCATTATTCTGGCAGCGTGGTGGAGTCTGGAGGCCTGGCCGGGCCCCTCTCTGAGACTCAGCTTCCTTAGTGATAACAGGAAGATAATGATGCTCAGCGGATAGGGCTGGTGGCAGGAGGGAATGCAATACCTTAGCCCATTGCCTGGCCCCCAACAATAAATACAGTAGTTAAAAGTTGATGTAAAAATAAAATAGATAAAACAAAAGAATTAGTTGTTGGGCACCTGCTCTGTAGCCATGTTGGCTTTGGTGGTTCAAATAGCAGAGATGATTTTTGCAGCAAAGGAGTAGAGTCCAGTGGTGGAAGTGTGCTGGGGCGGGGAGATGACCCCAATGGGAGTACAGAGAGGAGCATCCTATCTAGACCGGAAGGGAAACTTCAGAGGAGAAATCCGGAAGGAGGGGAAATGTGAGCTGCTTTTGAACGAAGAGTACAAGTTGGTTAGGTGAAGAGGAGGAGCGAGGTTGAAGGTTGGGCAGTAGAATCTGAAGATGGACAAACTCATCTGATGTTGGAATATTCCCCTGGGCTCAGAGCAAAGGGTTTACGTGAGTGTGGCAGATGGCTGCCTTCCTCCTTGCCAAGGGTCTCAAGCTACACAGAGATGCTTGTGCTTTTTTTTTTGGTGGCGGCGGGGAAGGGTGGATATTTTTACATGGATTTTTAGAGAGAGTGGAAGGGAGGGGGAGAGACACACAGGGAGAAACATCAACGACACACATCAGTTGGTTGCCTCCCACATGCATCTCCGACCAGGACAGGGATGGAGCCTGCAACCGAGGTAAGTGCCCTTGAGCAGCATCGAACCTGGGACTCTTTGGTGTACGGGTCAGCGTTCTATCCACTGATACAAATCGGGTATGGCTTGTGCTTCTTCCTCAGTGTCCTGAAGATTCAGAGGAACCATTACAGGGTTTTAATCAAGGGAAAGCATGACTAGATCGATATTTTGCAAAGATCTTCCCAGTAGCAGCGCAGATGACAGATTGGAGGGACACTTACTTGAATGCGTTTGTAATAGGACAGTGAAGAGAGGAAAGACTAAGCTAAGGGTGTGCTGGTGGCAGTAAATCAGAGGAGGCAGAGAGGAGAGACAGGAGGTGAGGCACGGCTGGGGTGAGAAGCGCTGTGGGGGCTGAGGAGCGAGGAGGCCGAGGCACTGTCCTCTGGCTGCAGGATGGTGGGTGGATTAATTTCCTGGGGCTGCAATAACAAAGTACCACAAACTGGGTTGGCTCGAACAACATATATTTATTGATTGAGTTCTAGAGCCTAGAAATCTAAAGTTAAACTGCTGGGAGAGCCCTGCGCCCCGGAAATCCATAGGGAGAATCCTTCCTCGCCTCTTCCAGCTCCCGGGGTTTGCCGGAAATCCTGGACATTCCTCGGTGCATAGGGCCAATCTGTGCCTCTGTGTGTTCTTCCTGTGTGTTTCTCCTATATATATATATATTTTTTAAAAGCATTGGTCCTATTGGATTCGGGGCTCACCCTGTGCCAGCATGACATGTCTTATGTGGACAACAACCCCATTTCTAAATAAGGCCACATTCCGAGCTACTGGGGCATGGAACTTTAACATGTCTTTTTGGAGGACAGTTCAACCTGCAATGGTCAATTCTTTGGACCTTCTAAATTCTTGTCTTTTCCACGTGAAAAGTACTAGTATATTCATCCTATACCCTCATCCTCAAAAGTCTGAACCATTCCAGCTTCAGCTCTAAACTGAAAATCTAAAAAATGAGAGAGAGAGAGAGAGAGAGAGAGAGGAGAGAGAGAGAGAGAGAGAGAAAGAGAGAGAGATTGAGATTCTCAGTGTCGAATTCCCAGTGAGCTGGGAAATAAGCAGGAGGAGCAGGTGGCAGGTGGGAGAGGTAGAGGAAGGAAGACAGAGGAGTTCAGTTCCGGATGTGTTGAGTTAGTAGTCCTCATGGAACACCAAGTGGAAGCTGGAAAATGCATACTTGTGTAACTTTGTTATCCATTATCATCAGAAAAGACCCCACGCACCAGAAGTGACCGATTGATGTTGATTGATGTTTCTCTTTCACATCAATGTTTCTCCCTTTCTCTCTCTCTCTCTCTCTCTCTCTCTCTCTCTCTCTCTCTCTCTCTCTCTCCTTTCCTCCCTCTCTAAAGTAAATAACAAAACATTATAAAAATAACAAAGACTTTAAGAAGCCTTATGGCAAAAACTGTAGTGGCTTTGGGGGCAAGAGTGCACAGGGACATGTGTGAGGCAGAAGTGAGGTGGAACTGGAGAAGAGAGAGAGCCGGTGGGCTATGCAGTAACTTTCCTCTTCATTGGGTATTATTTCTTAGTGTTCATCTTATGTCAAGCCCCATGCGGGACTTCAAGGTTAACCAGCCACAAATCCCATTCTGTCGGAGCTTCCAATTGTGGCAGGATTTGTGGCTGGGCAGGAGCTTATAGTCTATAAGTGGTTGTAATGCGTGTTAGAAAATATTGACCACCAGCAGAAGGGCCCTGATACATTGCTGTGGGACTTCATAGAGAGCAGAAGTGATCTCTTCCGTGTGTGTGTGTGTGCGCGTGCACGCGCGCGCACGTGCACACATAGGTGAGTCCATAGAAAACATGATTTTAGAGCTGGGCTTTGAAGAGTGGGTCATATTTGGGAAAGCTCATTTTCAGCTACACAGAAGAAAAGATAAGGAGACAGATTATATAAGCATTATGCTGGAACTGTAGCACATTTAAGTAAGTATGAAAGTCAAACTGTATATATTTTGGTATAAAAAATCAGGCTAAAAGCCTTAGCCAGTTTGGCTCAGTGGATAGAGTGTCAGCCTACAGACCGAAGGGTCCCGGATTCGATTCCAGTCAAGGGCACATGTCTGGGGTATGGGCTCGATCCTAGTAGGGGGTGTTCAGGAGGCAGCTCCATCATCATTGATGTTTTTATCTCTGTCTCTTTTTACCTTGTTCTCTGAAATCCATAAAGAAAAAATCAGGCTAACAAAACAGTACTTTTATTTACACGATCTCACTTGATGCTCATAATAACACTATGTAGACAAGGATCTTGTCATTCTCATTTTCAGAGGACAGAGTAGAGGCTTGAAAGAATGTAACACCATGACATGTTTGCCCAATTAGTAAAGGGAGACCCGGGACTCAAACCAAGTTCTTTTGACTCCAAAACCCATGGTCCTCCTACTGTATCTCCTCTCTTACTCTTCCCTTTTCCTCAACCCTCTGATTAAAACCTTCTTTAGTAAAACTACCCCAGGAGTTCTATGGGGTCAACTATGTGGCTCAGACCAGGGTAGTAGGTTCTAGCTTATAGGGTGAACTTTCTTTGATTCCAACCTAGACAGCTTTCCTGCTCCAGCACCTCTGACCCCAGCATGAAGATTGTGAAGTGGACAAGAGAAGATTTTTGCCCAATACACTCCCACACACACAGTCTCCTGGCTGTCAGCACCGTAGGCACAGCCAGGCCAGGATTGGTGTCTTTTCACGTTCAAGGTCACTTGAAGCTGTTCCATAATGTCGGGCTTGCATAGCACAGCCTTAGAGCACCCACTCCTTGGATGGAAGCCAAACAGTGTCCACATCTCATAAGAGACCTGCCGACCAGGCCTCAGCCTCCAGGGCAGGTAGTCTCGCTCTATTTGCTGGTGCTGACCAGCATTTTCTCGGGGACAGGGCACCTGGTCAGAGACCTGTGAGCAATCATCACAAATCCATTCCACCTCCGGGAATGTGGCCAGAAGCACATCCTGCGGACAGTGGCTAGGGGCCTGGTTTGTATGTCTATAGGGCAGACTTTACGACTGCATTGCATCAACCTGAATGGGAACTTCTAGACGAAGTGTAGATGTATGAAATTGGTCCCGGTCTGCTGAAGAGTTCCCCACTCACTCTCCTCCCTCCCACTCCCTAATACCCCCCCCCCAAAAAAAAAATAAGGAAGAAAAAGCAAAAGAAATATACTGATTACAATAACGGGGTTCCTTTGTGAGTTCCTTCTGTGTACCTGACACTCTTCTGAGCCTCTTGCATACATTAACTAATTTAATCCCCTGTTACCCTATGAGGTGGATACAATTAAGTAGACCCATTTTATAGATTAAAAAACTGAGACTTAAGAGAGCTTAAATAAACTGCAATAATACAGAATCTGTTGTTGTTGTTGGTGGTGGTGGAGGATTTGAATTCAGGGCTTCCTGGCCCCAGAGTACATGATATAGCTGCTGTTCTGTGCTTTCTCACCATAACACCCAGAATGACTCTGGAGCCTCACACTCAGCAGGCAAAGAAAGGCCCCTCGGGAACTCTCCAAGGTCCTGGCTGAGAATTGACATTAGAGGGTGTCCTTCAAGGGCGCTGCAGTGCTGATATTTTATTCTGAGGCCCAGGAAGAGTAAAGTCCTTGACGCTGATGGGAGATGTGCCCCTTGCTGTTATTTATCTAACCACTTCAGGAACCTGCTCCTTTTCCTGTGTTCTCAATCTTCGTTAGTGATGACGTTATCCAGTCGATCTCCAAAACCAGAAACCTCCGAGTCACCCTCAACTCCTCCCTCCTCTTCAGGGCCCCTCTTCCATGCAATCCGTCGCCAGTTCTGCACATTTCACATATCCTGAATCCAGCCTTTCTTCTTTCCATCCCCGGGTCTGAGTATGAGATGTGAGCATCTTTTGTCAGGATGATTGCACTCACTTCTCTTTAGCTAAAATTCCTTAACTAAGGTCATTCCCACATTGGACCTAAATTGGACCGTGTTAGCCCCCAAGCTTCAGGTATTCTTGGTGCCTGAAAGTGATGTGCCCATCCACAACTCTTGCTGTTTTACAAGCTGTCCACTCTGCTTCAAATGTCCTCCTTCCATTGCCACACTGGAAAAACTCCTATGCATCCATCAATACCCCAAACACAAGCATCTTTCTCTCTGAGTTCTCCGAATTTCTCCAATGCTGGGAATGCTCTGTGCTCCGACTTCACTCACGTATATGTTTGGCTAACACACCCTGTTCGATGATTTGTCTGATTACATCTCTTTCTTTCTTCAGAGACCATATGTGTCTGTCTCTCTCCTTTCCCTCTAGTACAGTGCTTAGGCCATACTATATGGTAAATAAAGGGTTGCTGAATAAATGGAGAAAAATCCCGACAGATTGATGGTCCACAGTGCATGTAGCTGGGACACACACTTACAAAAGAATTGGAATGTCTTGAAATTGCTTAGTTAATACTGCCCAGCGGTTCAGTATTAGCAGAATCATGGTCTGTAACCGAATCATGGGAAATGCTGCCCTTTAGGTAAGATCACAGTCATGAATTTGTGGATGGCATTTTTGAAGTCCCACCCCTGAGGAGAAAGCAGGTAGCACAGCGAGAGGGGGAGGGGGCAGCAGCTATTTCAGAGCCGCAGGAAAGCTGCTTGGTAAGAAATGAGAGAAAATGCCACTGCCACCCCTTGACTGGTGTGTAAGGTTTCTTTAACACCTTAGCAGACGAACTTCCCCACGGCAGGCAGCACACAGCCTCGCTGGCCCACACTGAGGCGTGAATCACCGACATAAGGCCTTTGCCCAAAGCAGTCTTTCTTGTCCAGGATGGAGCATGTTGGGGAGTGTGAAGCCGATTCTGAACCCTGTCCACTCCCAGCTCGGGACTAGGTGCTCTCTGTTGCCTTCTTTCATAACCGTAGCCACCAGGGACAGGCACACCACTGTTCCTGTTACACAGAAAATAAAACGGGCTCAGAGAGAGAAAGGCACTTGTGTGACACTGCACAGCCTGGGAGAATAAGGATTCAGACCAAGGTCAGTGAGCCTGTAAAGCTGTTCCTTTTCCACTCCATCTGCCGAATCAGGACGGAGGAAGGGGCTCGGGGCCTCCAACAGCTTTCTCTGACTCGGCCAAGACTCCTGTGGACTCGTCACCCTCTCCTACACCAAGTGGTTCTGGCGCTAATCTCATGCTGCCCCGCAAATGCCTCATATGATTCCCTGCCCTTCTTGGGTTTGTGTCTTTAATTCTGGGTCCCAAAAATCCACCCGGAGTGAATCCCATCAGCCCTCGCCCCAGTGTCTCCTCAAATGGTTCTATGTGTGGAGCGTATGTCCATGTATGTACCTATCTGTACTGTTGGGGCTGTGTTAGTAAAAATATAGATTCCTGAGTAAGGGGAGTGCTTTCAGCTTGCTCAGTTCTAGATGCCACACTCTGGAAGGAACACTACTCGAGCGAGGGAAACCAAGATAGGACTGACAGGTGGGGCAGGTGTAGGAACAAACCCATCTGAGGAATATTTGAAGGAACCAGAAATGTTCAGCCCAGAGAAACTTGCAAATATTTGAGTGGCTCCAAGCAAGACAAGCATAGACGCTAGGAAGCAAAACATTTGTAATAAATGGATTAATCAATAAATGAAAAACAGTTCAGCCACTAAATAAATGTCCTTCATATATTCCATATGCATCGAGAGCCTACTTTTCCCTGTACTCAGCACGAGAGCCTATAGGGAATGATTGCTTGGGTGGCTGGAAGCTTCCATTGTAGGAGCCCTCGCGGGAGTTGAATGGCTACTTGTCATGAGTAGTATTGAGGAGATTTAAGTATTTTTTTTTAAAAAATATTTTTATTGATTTCAGAGAGGAAGGGAGAGGGAAAGTGATAGAAACATCAATGATGAGAGGGAATCATTGATTGGCTGCCTCCTGCATGCCCCCCACTGGGGATCAAGCCCACAACCTAAGCATGTGCCCTGATGAGGAATAGAACCGTGTGACCTCCTGGTTCATAGGTTGACGCTCAACCAGTGAGCCACACCAGCTGGGCAGATTTCAGTATTAAATGATGGCTGGAACAGATGAGTCCTGGTGTGCTACAATGCAAATGTCTAATGCTCCTAGAGAGAGAAAGATCTCTCCTGGGCCTTCCTACAGGCAAAATGCAGGAAACTGCCTACTGCAACTGTTGAATGAGTGGCTAAGGCAGGGCATGGCTGAGCTAGCCACCCGCAATACAGTCAGGGTGTGTAATAGGGTGACCAAGCTACTAGTTGTTCTCTGTGGTCCAAGGGAACTAGATGAGAAGAGGGCAGGGATGAAGGGAGGTGGATTTGGCTCGATTGAATGCACTGACTCACAAGGGTTTGTGAAATGAGCATCCGAGGGAAAGCTGTCTCTCTTTCCCAAGTGATTCCTTGAAATCTCTTGGGTGCCCAGTCCTGCAAGTCAGTAGTCATAGAGCGTACCCACTAACACTAACTCGTTAGAGGTAACTCTGGGCTATAAAAATCAGACTTGAGCAGAATTCTTCCGCTTGTACTCATAACAGTTAGCGTCTCCTAGCTTAAATGGCGGCCCTGCTTCCTGACCTTTTGCCTTCCTCCTCTTAGCCCACGGTTCTTAGCCTTTCCCAGCACTTTTCCCAGGAGTTCTGGGGAATGGCATTGTCTGTGTCTGGGCCTCCATTCTGGGTTATAGGTCTGAACCTGTCACCCACTTCTCAGGATGCCTTCCTCCACTTAATTAACCTGCACTCTGTTCTCAACACAGGAACATGGTTCAGAGGGAAAGAATGATGCTTCTGTGCCAGGTGCTGAGCTAGTTGTAGTTGACACCTGACTCCCTTTCAGCCCCTCAAAAATCTTGTCTGCAGATGAGGATCTAAGAACTTAGGGAAATTGCCCAAAACACACAGCAAGCACGTGGCGGAGTCACGTTCTACCTAGAGGGGCGTGTGTGTGTGTGTGTGTGTGTGTGTGTGTGTGTGTGTGTGTTTTCATGCCTCCACATCCTATGCTTTCTATTTTTATTTACTTAAAAAATATATCTTTATTGATTTCAGAGAGGAAGGGAGAAGGAAAGGTAGAAACATCAATTCTGAGAGAGACTCACTGATGGGCTGCCTCCTGCATGCCCCACACTGGGGATCGAGCCCGCAACCTGAGCATATACCCTTACCGGGAATCGCACCGGGAATCGCACCGTGACCTCCTGGTTCGTAGGGTGACGCTCAACCACTGAGCCACGCCGGCTGGGCCACATACTCTGCTCATTATATTCCCAGGGAGGAAGGAATCACCCTGTTCAGCAGCCCCCTTCCTGCCCCCCCAGGGCAGAAACGGTCTCTCCCACTTGGAGAATGCCAGGTGTGCTTGCCTTTGCTGCGAGCTAAGAGCTGTTCTAAGGAACGGCTTCAAGTGCAGCCGTTTAAAGTGCTGTTCCCAGTCCTGGCACCAGGCTTGTTTCATTCCACGTGGGGCAGCAGGAAGGAACCGACAGCTTGGACAACTGCGCTGCCAGTTTCTCCTTGATCGGGGAGCATCTGCCCAAGGGAACAGAGTGTTCCGAGGAGCGTCAGGAACCAGCATCACAGCTGAATGAGAAATTCCACTTTCTGACTCTCTGTCGTGTCTCCCTGACTGTAGTAAGTGCTCAACAAACAGATGACGGACGATTTAAAACAAATACGGAGCCTCAATTTTCTCATTTTTAAAATGATGGGGTAACAATAGTTTCCTAGCAGGTGGTGACTCTTAAATCAGCAAGCTCATTTATGTTTATGTCATTGGTACTTACTACATCTTTGATAATATTATTCTGTCTCCACCTCACCACCACCCTTCACTTTCCTCAACACCCTCCTTGGGCCCTGGTTGGAAGTAGAGAGGGCCTTTTCTTGGGGGAGTCTGTTGCTTATTCCAGCCAAATGGTCACTAGCTACTGCACACTTAGGCCTGTTGCTGGGAGCCCAGGTGAAGATTCCACAGCCAAGATGCTGTAGATCGGGGCACCACTGTTTACTAGACACCGTCAGTGCTCGCATAGGCCCTGGTGCCGTCTGTTTCATTTCTGATGCCTCCGCCTCTCTCCCATCCCATGATCTACTTAACCCTACATTTAATTTGGGAAATAGGGATATGACAGAGAGCAACGTCAGGCTTAGCAAGCACAGCTTCCCGGCTGTAAGACCATGGAGAAACCTGAATAGGTCTTGTCCAGTGTCTTGGTTCTCTTAGCGGTATTGAAGCCAAGGGAAATCTTCCCATAACGTCCCCACTGACACAGCTTACAACGTCTCATAGCAAGAGGACATTCATTCAAAGAGGCTTCAGGGAGCATCGCTACCCAGCCTCTAACAAGGTCTTATCTCGTAAATGCCAAAAGGGCCAGGGAAGGGTGAGTTTCACATGCTGGCTTCACTGAAGTGCCCAGGGATTAATCTATAATGCACTCACTGTTGGTGAAGCGTCCGCTCTGCGCCTGGTTTGAGCTGAGAATGATGCTGGCAAGGAATGAATTCCCCTGTTCACCCGCCTCCCTTGGCTGCCCGGTGAACATGCCTCCGTGTGTGGGCTGACCTGTGGCATCCTGTTCGGCCCCACCTTGAACCAGAAAACCTACCAAAAAGCTTGAGGGGAATCATCATTTAAATTTTTTTCATCAATGCATTTATCATGGTGGGCTCAGTGCTAGTATGTGCTTTCATTTACTTATTTTGTGTTATGACCTGGTGAAGTTAAAATGGTTATCACCATTTAAAAAAGAAAAGATGAGGCTCCAGAGATTATACATAATTTGCTCAGTTTCAAAAATTTAGAATATAGAATAACTATTATTCAAATTCTGGACTTTTCCATTCTGAATATAGTATTCTTTCCAGCCAAACATATGCCTCCTTTTTCAAATACAACTTCATAACAATAATGGATATTATGAAAACTAACACTTATCGTTACTAATGTCTTTTAAAAAGTCGTTTATTTTCCAGGTTCCCATGAGCGTGTTTTTTCCATATGGACATGCATTTTTAATGTAGTTATCATCGTGCCATAGAAATACTTTTTTATTCTATTCTCTTGACAATTATGTGCCTTACCCGATATTGCCAAAGAATCTTTTAAATGATCCTTTACAAGATGAAAAAATAATCTATTGGGTGAATTTCCCACAATTTACTAAAACATTCCTCTATTATGAGCCACTGTGCATTTTCTCTCTTTTTGTTCCTGTGAACCATGCTGTGGTGAAGATATTCCTGCGTAGAACTCCCTCTCCCAGAGCAGCGTTTTCTATTTTGCGGAGGAAGACACAGGGGATTGGACCCGGGCAGGCTGGGTTGGGAGGCCTGTTCTCTCTCATGCTAATGCCACATCAGACACGTCACGAGGCGTTGTTGTAACTTCTTATGGGAGTTAACATGGGAGCATGTGACATGCAGAATTGGTAGCAGAATGACCATAACCAGGCCTAGTCCAGAATAGATGTGCAATCAATTATAGCTCCACTCTGTACCGTGGAAAAGCCCATCAGAAGGATATCAGAGAACACGTGCTTTTGCGAGTTTTGGTACCTCCTGCAAAATTCCTTTTCAACTTAAAACAATTTATGCTGTCATCAGCAATGAATGAAAGTACTATTCACCACAGGCTCACAGGCACTTGGTTTTATTTGACTTCTCTTGGTGCCCTGGTTTCAAAAGGGTGACAAGACAGAAATCAGAATCAGCTCTCTGCTCTTGACCTGTGATGATGCTGGACTGTACAGTCACACAAATGAGTCACAAAGCTTTGGAAGGGCAGGGACGGACTTGTGGCCAGCAAGGCTTCATGTGTCATCCTGTGTGACTAATAAAATCCCCTTGAACCAAGTGACTGATGGAATATAAAGAATGTATTCTTGACAAGAGACATGATCTGGCCTAAGCTTGGGTGTCTGGTAGACATTGCGAAACCTTCTTAGCTGATTTTTTTTTTAAAGGAAGACTTGTCATCAGATAAGGAGGCTTAACAAGATCTTCTCCCAAATTGGATTTGACATGTGCCTGGCAGTCAGGCCGCGGAGCCCTCCCTCCAGAGACAGTTCTTTGCAGCTACAGCCCAGGACATCAGGGCTTTGCCAGGCTTGCTGCCGACACAACTGCTAATCCCAGGCTAATGAGCAGTCCCCAGGCTGAAGGAGCTGGTGGGAAAGGTGGCGGGGAGGGTGGGCAACTAGAGTCCCTGAAGCCACAGGCCGGGAGGAGCTGCTGTCTCCCAGGGCAACCACAGAGTACAGCTTCTTCCGAGTTGTCCCTGGACATGAATTGGGCCAGCGCTCAGCGTCCTATCCTAATCTGGGCAGAGTCCTTGAGAGGATGCTAGAGAGACACAAAGAGATGGGTGCTGAGGGTGACTTGTTGCCCATGTTCACTGGTTCAGTCTATAAGTCGACGCAGGAAGATGGCCAGATGAAGGGTGCTGTCTTCTGAGGACATCTCTTCAAGGTTGTTCTGGATTTTCATTCATTCTAATTTTATTTTACTTAGGAAAAGGTAGGGTGCAAAGGGTACATTAGAGGTGATTTGTCATGAATGTTATATTTATCCAGCAATGGCTTTGAAGACCTCAAGTCAAAGTGTGAATTTTAAAAAATACTGTTGCACCTATCTCTCCCTCTCCCTCCCCCCCTCACATACACACACACAATCACACATAAATTGACACATGTACTTAGTCATAAATCTATAGAGTATCATGATAGATAGATAATAGATTTTTTTTTAGTGTTATGATACCTCAATTCATGTCTAATTTATAACAGTGCTGTCATCTAGGGCGTATTTCTTAATACATTTGAGTTTTTATTTCTCAACTTAAAAAATGAGAACAAGGCCCTGGCCAGTATGGATCAGTTGGAGCATCGTCCCATACCCCGAAAGATGGCAGGTTTGATTCCCAGTCAGGGCACATATCTAGGTTGCGGTTCAATGGGTCAAGGTAGCCTATCCATGTTTTTTCTTCTCTCTCTCTCTCTCTCTCTCTCTCTCTCGCCCTCCCTCCCTCCCTCCCTTCCTCCCTCCCTCCCTCCCTCTTCCCCCTCCATTCCGCTTTCCCCTCTTCCTTCTTCTTTTTAAAATCAATTTAAAAGAAGAGAGAATAAGTATATTAATGGAAAAGTTCCCAAAGAGGAAAGCTTAGTGGCCAGTCACACATGAAGATATGCAGATTTACACAAGAGTGAGATTTTATTTAAAACCTGTCAAATAAATTGTGTGTGTGTGTGTGTGTGTGTGTGTGTGTGTAACATTACCAAGTATTGGGAAGTTGTTGACCAACATGAACTCTCATTCACTGTTGATGAAAGTGTAAATTGGCAAAATGACTTACTTTGTAGTTACGTAAGTGAATAGTTATGTGGTAAAGATAGGTGATTGTTGCTTCCTAAGAATCAGAAGTTTTATACTTAGCTCTATCCTGGAACATACACATGTACATAGGAGACATTCACAGGAATTCATGTTTTGGCATTATTTGTACATATAAAAAACCCTAATGGCAATCAACAATAGATTGCAGAAGTAATTTTGGTATGTTCCTACAATGGTGTATGACACAGCTGAGAAGCTGAACGTACTGGAGCCAGCTTTAAGGTGCTCCCATTGATCAAGTTTGAGATAATTTGAGCACCAAAGTAATTAAGGGTACTTGTGATTGATACACTGTGCAAATATAGGAACTCATGAACCCACATTCACAACAGATACAAAGATAAATAGATTCAATGCATTAGGTACATATATACATGCATACATTAGAGGAATCTCTCTGGGTTCCATTAGAAGGCTGAGGGCTGACTGATATTCGAATGTTAAGGGAGTGATGGACTTTTGAAATCGTTTTGTAGCCAGCATAGTAAAGATGGCGAAGGAAGAATCACCAGTGGATACCAAGTCTTGGGGGAAATTTTAACAAGAGTGAGACATGTATGTGATTTTTAAGTGTCTTCCACACACTGATTATTAGTTGAAAGGGAGAGAAATCAGTAAGTACATACTGAAAAAACTGGCAATACCTTGAATGATTGATCAAAATGACCATCCTATCCCCAATAAGGAACGGATGGATGTTGTGTATCACCAGATGTGATATCCTAAGGGTGTATGATCATAATCTAATCACAAGGAAATGTCACACAGCCAAATGAATAACTTTTTACTGAAAGATAGGAGTATAGTCTTTAAAAATGGTATTGTCGTAAAAAACAAGGGAAGGCTGTGGAAATATTACAGATTATTGAAGGCTCAGGAAACTTTACAACTAGACTGGATCCTGAATGGGAAGAGAGAAGGATGCTATAAAGGACATTTTCCAGTAAACGGGCACAACTGGAATATGGATGGTATATTAGTTAAAAGCATAGCCTAAATATAAAAATCTATGAATTTGATAATTGCAATGGTTATGTAAGAAAGTATCCAATTCTTAAAAGCACACATTTAAGTATTTAGGGTTAAAGGTCCATGATGTATGTTAATTACTCTTATATGTTTCAGAAAATAATTACACACACATTATCCATCTTAGACCTAAATGTGGACATTACAATTATAAAACTTTTCAAAGATTCACAGGATAGACAAAGTTTTCTAAGACAAAATTCAGAAACCATTGACAGTGCCCTGGCCAGTGTGGCTCATTGGTTGGGCATTGTCCCATGCACCAGAAGGTTGCTGGTTTGATTCCTGGTCAGGGTACATGCCCAGGTTGCAGGCTCAGTCCCTGATCAATGTCTCTCTCACACATCAGTGTTTCTCTCTTGCTCTCTCTCTCCCTCTTCCTTCCTCTCTCTCTAAAAGTCAATTAAAAATATTGTTAAAGACTCTCATCCTCTCTGTTAAAAGAAAAAAGAAACCACTGACCAAAAAAAAAAAAGAAAAAAAAGAAAGAAATTGTAAATTAAACTGCATAAAAGTTAAAACAAAAACTATGGTCAACAAATGGTATTTTCAAAAATGAATCAACGGAGAATAACTTCCAAAACATATTTCTGATGAAGAAATTCTGTTCAGGTTATATAAAGAACTCTTTCAACTCAGACATAAAATGGCAAATTCAGAAAAAGAGGTAAACGTCTTAAAGAATGAAATAGCTTCACAGCAGGGCTTGTTGAAGATGTAGAGCCACGGGAATGCTCACGCCATGCTGGAGAGAATGGAAAATGGCACAACCACCTTGGAAAACAGTTTGGTAATGTTCCATAAAGTTAAAATACACCTATTCTCTGACCCAGCAATCCTACTCCTTTATCCCAAAGGAATGTAAACCAGTGTCCACAAAAGGAAACATAAAAATGTTCGTATCCACAATAGCCAAGATGTGGAAGCAGTCCAAGTGTTCAGGGACAGGAGAATGAATTAAATTGTGCTGTGTTCCTGCAATGGATGCCACTTAGCAGCACAATGAAGCTGCCTATTGATCCACAGAACCACAGGGATGAAGCTCAGAGATAAATGCCTCATCCAAAAGGGACACAAATGGTTGTGCTCTCTGTGAGTGTAACTGAGATGAAGTTATAGGACAGGCAACTGTGACCTGAGCCGAACGCTCAAAACCGTGGTTTCCTGGGGTGTAGGGATGATGGAGAGGGAACAGACTGGGAAAAGAAGGAAACTTTCTGTAGCGATGGGACTGTTCTTATCTTGATAGACATGGAGATATAGGACGTATCTATTTTGGAAAAGCCTACAGTTAAAATGTATGCATTCAGATGTGTGTAGGTTTTACTTTGAAGCAGAATTGTGAAATAAAATTATTGAGTGAGAGGAGGGAGGTGGAGTGGGGTGCCAGTACAAGTGACTTGAGAATGGCTGGCTATTGATTATTGGAGCTGGGTGAGAGGTACATGGGTGTTCATTATGCAGTCTGCTTACTTGTATACACTTGGCCTTTTCCATCATAAATGCTTTCTTTAAACAAGCAAGCTGCAGGAGATGGATAAGATGGTGTTATTTATATCAAGTTTGAAAACATGTATACAGAAATAGACATTGTTTATAGGTATATATTTTTTTAGTAAATACTGTTTGTTTGTTTCTTGAAAAGCATGGAAATCATAGCACCAGATTTGAGATTAGTGGTGTCCATTGGATAGCACAAAAAGAAGGCTACAAAGGCCTTTATATTATTATACTTATTCATTAAAGTACCTCTGTACATTTTTTAGACTGAGCTAGTTCATTAGAAGTATGGGAACCACCAAGGTCCTCAGGCACTAGCCTAACAGTGAGAGGGGGCCTGGAGTGTTTGTTCCTGTAAAAGATGTCATGATAATCCATGCCCTGCTCTCCTCTCAGGCAAGCACCAATGAACTATGAAATGGAGAGAAGTGCTGTGTGAACCATAAAGCATAACAAAAGGCAGAGGCTTTTGGGGAAAGCTTGGGGGGCTTCCAGACCTCTGAGCCCGAAGCACTAGTGCAGCACCTTGCATTACAGCGTGTCAGCTCCTTGAAGGAGGGGCCGTGCCTTACGGGCTCCATGGCTCTGGTGTGTAACGTAATGCCTGGTACTTGGGGATGCTCAGCCACTATCTATGGAGTGAATGAGTGGATGGTTCTCCCCCCACCTAATCAAGGCTGTGTGCGGACATCTGGGAAGGCCTTAGGATTGTTTAAATAAGTAACGACAAAGGCCGATATGAATTATGTTCCAGGCATCTTACCAGGGCTTTGTCTGAATTCACTCATTCCTACCCTAACAGCAGCGATCAACCCCACTGTGCGGTGGGTGACACGGAGGCACAAGGTCACACAGCTAGTACTAGAAGACAGGGGTTCGACCCCACAGACTTCACATTGGACTCTGAGACCTATGGCTTCTTCTCATCAAGTGACTTCAGAAATGGAACCCTGACAGCAGGGACAGATATGACTCCTCGGTGATACCGAGACACCCGGGGACATAAAAAAGCGCAGCCGAGTTCTCCTTCAGGGGAAAGGGGCTTTCAGTGTAGAGGGGGAAATGGGCTGAGAAGACACCCACGAGAACAGGCCGTCCTGGTTCCTGGGAGCCCTCAGCCCGCTTGCAGGTGTGCACCCCTCTGGGTGCGTCCCAGGTTCCCGCCTGTGTGGAGGGGTCTGAAGCTCTCAGCCACCCTGGAGAGCTGGCGTTCCTCTGGGCTGCAGCTGACACTCCGGGGATGACTGCCCTGCACGATCAGAGCCGCCCTGCTCCCGTTGCCAAGCAGAGTGAATACAATGTGTTTTAATAATGAATGAGTGATTAATAGCTACTGCTTTGGAGAATTATGATGTGACGAGCCTTACCATGCCACGGAGCCGAGTACAAATGATGCCGGAATGCATAATCGGGATGTTAGCATCTGTTACAAAATGCATTATAAACCGGCTCCCTAATGCCGCTTATCCACACCTCCCTGGCATGTTATTATAACACCTCTCTTGAGAATGGATTGGGGGGAAATGTAATACCAATTAATCACCATTGGATTAAAAAAAAAGAAGAATGTTAAATTAAGGTATTGTTAGCACGTGCCTCTCTCTCTTCCTGCCATTGATTTGAATTCTACCTCTGATGCCCACGGACCGGGTTCCCTGTTCCAAGGGTGAGCGGATAATGTCTGGCCAGAGGAGCCTTGCAGAGCAGTCAGCAACCACCTTCCCTACCCCAGCCCTGGCCCCTCAGAGACATCCCATGTGCCATGTGCCATGTGCATGTGCCATGCACCTACCTTGCATCTTACTTCCCTGTCTGCATGCCAGGTCACTCTGAACTATTTGCAATCCCCAGGGAGTGACAAGCTCTTTTTTGGACGTGATTGCTGCTCTTTCTAGAGCATCATCTTCCCTCCTCTGCCAGCTCATTTCCTGCTCGTCCTCTAAGTCTCAGCTTATTGTCACTTCATCTACAAGGCTTGCCTGCTCTCCCCGACCCTGTTTTTTCCACCCAGGGATGCATCACAGTGTAAATATGGAAATCGCTTATTTGCCATCTTCTCGGTCTACTGAGAACCCTCGGAGAGCTTGTCTTACCCATGTCCGTATCCCCAGAAAGCAATGTAGGCTCAGGATGAGGCCTAGGGTAGATGTTTACAGATGAAGAAATACGTGTTGTGCCCTAACTGGTTTGGCTCAGTGGATAGAGCATCGGCCTGCAGACTCAAGGGTCCTAGGTTTGATTCCAGTCGAGGGCCTGTACCTTGGTTGCAGGCACATCCCCAGTGGAGAGTGTGCAGGAGGCATCTGATCGGTTTCTCTCTCATCGATGTTTCTAACTCTCTGTCCCTATCATTTCCTCTCTGTAAAAAATCAATAAGATATTTAAAAAAAGAGACATAAGGGTTGAAATGCTGGAGCATTTAGAGATGTTCATGTACTATCTCATTCTAGTGGGACTAATTAAATCTATCTATACACTGAGCACCAGCTATGTTCTCTTCTAGGTGTTGTAAATAGAGCAGTGATCCTAGCAGCCTGTGTTCCAGCTTTTGCAGAGCTGGCGTTTTGGTTGAGAGACCGTTAAGGGAAAGAAGCTTCGCCAGTCTGTGAGCGATTTGTCTCTCAGTGCACTCCCCTTGGCACGTGTGCCCTCTTCCTTCTAATTTGGCTCATACGCCATCATCTTTAGGAAGCCTTCCACATCCACCCTGGGTAAAGTTCAGGTGTTTCTCTGATTCTGTGATGCCCACTTTCTCACCCGTTCCCCGTTGTTTTTCATAGAGAATTTAGTGTTGACGTTGGAACTGCTGTGTGTTCATTGAATGTGGTCGGGTTTCCTTTTTCTGCAAGCTCTTGTGCCGTCAGGAGCTGCCTCACCATCACGGTGTCTCTTGGTCACAGAAATAGGAGGTTTCTGGGGGCTGTGTCTCCATGTGCTTTGCGCTCTGTGCTGCTGAGCGTTCACCTCATTGTGTCGGGTCGCATAGCTTTCTCCCTCGCTAACCTGCGAATTCCTCAAGGGCAACCACGACCACTTCAACCACAATGTTTCTCAGCTTCGAACCTGTGCCTGCCACCCAGTAAGCACTCCTTTATCTCGGGGACTAAAGCAATGCATGACATCATGGAGGAAAGTTCTCCTGCTATCCACGTGATCACAGCTCGTAACTTCTGTTTCCTATTTATCCTTTCAAGTTCACCTCCTGAGTCACTTCTATAGCAGATAGCTGAGCACAGGCATGCTCAGTGGGGTGATCTGCATATGTTTATTCTGGAGCTTCAGATTCCTGACCTGTAAAATGGAACTAAAAGTGGACACCACATGCAGTTTTGGGGGACGATAAACGGAGGTACACCCTGTATCCTTTTCCACAAACTGGGTGGCTTAACACAACAGATATGTATTCTCGCACAGTTCTGGAGGCTGGAGGTCAATGTTCCCTCCAAACATGGCAGGGCCATGTTCCCTCCAAAGCCTCTAGGAGAGAATCCCTCATTGTCTCTTCTAGCTTCTGGGAGCCCTGGGTATTTCTTGGCTGTGACAACATAGCTCTAGTCTTTGCCTTATCTTCATACTAGAGGCCTGGTGCACGGATTCGTGTACCGATAGGGTCCCTTGGCCTGGCCTGTGCTCTCTCGCAATCCAGGACCCTTGGGGGGATGTCAGATAGTCGGTTTCAATCCAGGCCCACAGGCCCAATCCAGACAGGAGGGAGCCCGATCCTGTGCATTGAGTGTCTGTCTCCTGCTGGTCAGTGCGCGTCATAGTGACTGGTCGACCAGTCGTTTGGTCACTTAGGCTTTTATATATATAGATGTCTACCTGCCTTGTCATAGAAACTTCAATCATATTGGATTGGGGGCCTACCCTTACTCCATGTTGATCTCATTTTAGCTTAACTGATTACATCTGCTGTGACCCTGTTTCCAAATAAGGTCATTCTGAGTTATTGGAGGTTGGGACTTCAACATTTTTGTTTAGGAAATGTAACTAAATCCACAACACACAGTATGTTCTAGTAAATAGTCATTTCCTCCCACTTCCCGCCACCCCAGTCATGCCAACGCAGACTCCTCCTCCTCCTCCAGCCCACTCCTTGTCTGTGCCTATCTGATGTGTATTGCTAGGTATATTTTTAGGACAGTATGCCCTCTTTCTTAACCAGGCTGGAAGCTTTGTGAAGCCAAAGAGATAAAAGATATCCTTATGGCAACTAAAAGACTGCTTGGCATATCTCGAGTCTCAGTGTGTGTTTATGGATTGTTTGGTAACCAAGGAGGAGAAAATATTGATCCCATTTTCTTTCACACTGCCCTTTGCTTAAAATTCTTCCTCTGGGTCCTTAGGGGAGTTTTATTATTCTCTTTTCATCTACCTGCATCCTGTAGGAGCTGCCAAGAAAAAACGAGTTTAAAGAGGTTGCAGGGTCATTTCTCTCCCTCTTGACAGCCACGCCTTAAAAGAGGCAGCTGCAACAGTCCTGATCCTTTTTAAGTCCAGTCTCTGCACCGCACTCAGAGGGGTCTTTCTAAAACATAAATGCGATGGTGCCCTATTCAAGGAGATTGAGTCAGTACCCTTCTTGTGTGTTTTTCAGGATTAGAGATGGCACAGGCCTGGTACTGTGCTGGGCACAATAATTGTCGGATATATATTTGTGGAAAGTTATAGGGATGTAGTTGAAAGAGGCTCAGGTCGGGAGTAAAAAAAAATCTAGGATTCAAACCCTGGATCTTGCCTGCATTAGAATTTTGGGAAAGGCTTCTAATTTTTCTGAGCTTCAGTTTGTTCATCTATAAAATGAGGCTAGTTTATGCAGATTGGTTTCAGGGTTCACTGAAACAATGCAGGCAAAGGACCTCGTACCATTCCCAATGCGTGGTAGATGTTTATAAAATATTAGCTCCCTTCCTTGCCTCCAAGCCCGTGCCTTCTCCCTCCATCTCTAACTGCTTCCCCCAACACTATTTGTACTTCTTTTCTAATTCTGTGTCTCATTTGCCCTCTATCCCCCAATTCTTCCTTTGACTGGTTCTCACCGATCTCATTTTTTTTCGAGATTAAAATAAAGTGTCATGGAAAACTAATTAATATGGCAAAGATGAAGGATGCAATGTTGCCAGTACAGGCTCTCTGCTGAGTGCAAAGCACTTACAGTGAAACCCGCCAGTTTGGCTATTTTAGGAGGAAAAGGATTTATTTATCAACAAGAGGGAATACAACTCTTTTATAATGCAGCCGCCAGCCTGCCTTTGATGGCACTGCCAACTTCATACCCCAGGTGTCTACAAAAAGGCCAAGAGGAGTGTGAAATCATGCGCAGGGGACTGACAGCATGGAATCCCCTGGTCTAAGTTGGTCTTGTCCAATGTGCCCCCTGGGGTTACGGAACTCTGTTCACTTGGCCACATCTGAACTGATGGTGCCCAGGGTTTGGTCACTACCAGTAGAAAAGAGCTCTGTATCGGAAGTCAGAAGTGGCAAGAGATCACCCTCTGTCATGATCCCATTTTATATATGGGGATACTGAGGATCCAGAGGTCAGATATGCCTTATGACTTGCTCAAGGCCACATAGTATGGACTACATCTGGGACCCTGAATGGTAAGGTGTACTTCCCTCCAAAATATTTCTTCATTTTTCTTGTTGCATGTAGTTGCTAAATCCTTTGAAGTCCTTATTACATCAACCTGTGAACCTTTGCCTATTTCATCATGTCCTGCTCTGTGAGGTAGGCCCTTGCATAGCTTATCTTCCACAGAGTCTCAACTAGTCCTCACAACCAATTGATGGGGGCGGGGGGGGGGCAAATCTCTCCATTGACATGCCAAGAGAATCAAGTCTCAATAACAACAGAGGGTGTGGACAGCCCACATGGAGGGCACAGCTGGAGTGCCCAGTTCAGGTGATTGGGGAAGCTGTGCCAGTGGGCCCTATAAGGCTACTCTACCAAGCCCTGGAGATGTAGCACCTCTACCTAATACATAGAAACAATCACAGGGAGTCCTCAAAAATGCCGAGACAAAGAAACATGTCCCAAATGAAAGAACAGGACAAAAACTCCAGAAAAAGAACTAAATAAAATGAAGATAAGCAATTGACCAGATACAGAATTCAGAACATTGGTTATAGGATGCTCAATGAACTTAGGGGGAGATCAGCTTAGTGAGAACTTCACCAAAGAGATAGGAAACATATAAAAGAACCATTCAAAAAAATCAAGACTACAAGAACTGAAATGAAGAATACATTACTGGGTATCAATAGTGGAGTAGATGAAGCAGAGGATAAAATCAGAGATTTGGAAAATAAGGAAGCAAAAAACACCCAAGTAGAACAGCAAAAAATAATTTAAAAAAATGAGGATAGTCTAAGGTGTCTCTAGGACAACTTCAAGCATAACAACATTCACATTATAGGGGTGCCAGGAAGAGAAGAGAAAGAGCAAGAAGTTGAAAATGTAATGATGGAAAACTTTCCTAACCTGGTGATGTAAATAGACATACAAATCTAGGAAATGCAGAGAGTCACAAACAAGAGGAACTCAAAGAGGCCTATATGAAGACACATCATAATTAAAATGCCAATGTTAAAACAAAGAGAGAATTTTAAAAGCAGGAAGACAAAAGCAGTTTGTTATCTACAAGGGAGCTCCCATAAGACTGTCAGCTGATTTCTCATAGAAACTTTGCAGACCAGAAGGGATTGGCATGAAAATTCAGAGTGATGAAAAGCAAGGACCTACAACCAAGATTACTGTACCCAGCAAAGCTATCAGTTAGAATTGAAGGACAAATAAAGAGCTTCACAGACAAGAAAAAGTTAAAGGAGTCAATTATACTAAACCAGTATTACAAGAAATGTAAAAGGGGCTTCTTTAAGTAGAGAAAAAAAAAGAATAATAAAATGGCAATAAATGCATATCTATCAATAATTACTTTAAATGTTCCAATCAAAAGGCATTATGGAGGCTGAATGGGTAACAAAAGAAGACCCTTACATTGCTATCTATAAGAGACACACTTCAGATCAAAAGATATACACAGACTGAAAGTAAAAGGATGGAAAAAATCTTTCATGAAAATGGAAACAAACAAACTAAAGGCTGGGGTAGCAATACTTACTATACCAGATAAAATCGACTTTAAAATAAAGGTTATGTAACCAGAGACAAAGAAGGACCCAGTGATTCCAGTTCTGAGTATTTATCTGAGAAAACCCCAAACACGAAATCAAAAAGTCATATATAGTCATCTGTTTATTATAGCACTATTTACAACAGCTAAGATATGGAGGCAACCTAAGTGTTAGTTTAGATGAATGGATAAAGAAGAGGCAGTGCATGGATACAATGGACTATGACTCAGCCATAAAAGAGAATGAAATCTTGCCATCTGCAACAACATGGATGGGCCTAGAGGTTATTATGCTGAATGAAGTAAGTCAGATAGAGGAAGACAACTGCCATATAATGTTACTTCTATGTGGAATCTAAAAACAAACAAGCAGAACAGATGTAGACCCATAGATACAGAGAACATTTTGATGGGGATGGGTTGAGGGGATGGCTGGAAAAGGTGAAGGGATTAAGAGATACAAATTGATTGTTACAGGAGAGTTATGGGATGTAAAGTACAGTGTAGGGAATATAGTGAATAATATTGTAATAACTATATAATGTCAGATGGGTGCTAGATTTAGCAGGGTGATCAATTAATAAGTTACATATTTCAGTCATCGTTGTTTATGTGATTCAATAATGTTTAGTCATTGGGTTGTACACCTGAAACTAATATACTAGTAACATTGTATGTCAACTATAATTGAAAAAATTTAAAAATCATTTAAAGGAAAAAGGTAACCTCACCTGGTACAGAGAAGTCATCTTCACTGGCTTCTATAGGCTGAGTGTTCTAGGGATCCACTATCCTGGGGTGTTGCAGGATGTTGGAAGGCTTGGGGTTCAGCCTCTGTGGGAAAGATTGGATGTTTTTGCATCTTTAATAAGACTTCACTAAGTGGTAAGGGGCAACTTCTAGTCTACAGAAGACCCAGGGATCACATGGGATTCACTGAGATTGCCACAGACTCGTACGTAGGGACTGTGTATTCAGGTAAAGGTGAATCCGAGTATATAAATAATTCTGGGTATTTGGTTCTCCTTCTCTATAAAGCATTTGTTCATATATTCATCAAGCCAACAAGTATTTAAAAGGCATTGTACAGTGTTCCAGGTCCTGTGCCTGGGATGGGGCTCTATCACTGAGTCAGACACAATCCCTACCTTTTGGAGCTTATTATCTAGGCAGACAGGAGTTAGTGGGGAGTTGGTACATTTAAGGCAAGTCCCATAGGACTTTGTAGGACTTGGGGTGGGTGCTTCACCCATAGCTTTCTGTCTGAAGATGGAGGGCAGAGATATAAGAGTTCCCAGGGGCAAAGTTAAGGTGGTGAATCTCAAACCAGTTCAAGGAAACAAGGGACTCTTCAGATAAGAGGAGTCTAACGACAGAGTCCTAGCAGAGTGTCTTGGGTGTGGGGCATGGAGAAGGTGTAGGATTGAAAAAGAAATGCAGGAGTGATGCGTGGAACAGATGGCAGCATCTGCCTGTTAGTGCGTAGAGTCAGGCTAGGGAGCGTTCACAGCAGCGGTTTATAAGAGAAAAATTTTTGGGGAAAAAAAACACACCTTCATTAACAGGAATAAATAAATAAATTATGATGTTCTCAAATAAAACAAGTTTTATCAGAGAATAGTAATAATCAGAGCTACGCGTGCCAATGTAGATGAATCACATAAACAACAACGACTGAAAAACAACAAGCAGCAGAAATATATATTTATTTTATGATGCCATTTGTAAAAAGTCTGAAACCATGAAAACCAGTTCTAGATATTATTCCGGGATAAGTAAATGTAGAGTAAAAGTATAAAGTCATTGGTGCGAATGATAAAGTCTCAGTTCCAGATTAGGATGACCTCTTGAGGTGTGGAGGAGGAGAAGGGTGTGTAGTCACGAAGAGGCTCATGGTGGGTGGGGCGCTTCAGCCATCCCAGGAAGCCTGATTTCCTAATCTTGGTGGTAGATGCATGGCTTCTCATTGTATTATTATTTGTGCCTTTTTATATGTCTTGAATATTGCACAACAAAGTTTATTTAAAAAGCAGGAGTAAGGCAAAGCATGTGGATTAGGGAAGGAGGGTTTACCCTATCCTCATTTCCTCTAGTCAGTTAGGCACCAAACTTGGGCATCTTCCAAAGATTTGCTTAGATGTGCAAAATGAGATGGTCCTCCTAGACCAACTGCCGGCCTGGTGAGCTTCCTCTCTATCCTGCTCAGCTCGCCCCTGATGCAATGCAATGATTTTGGAGATGAAGAATGGGCTGAGAATTAAACATTCCTAGGTACTCTTGAGTTCACTGACTTTGTGCCTATAGGAAAAAGCTGTCTTGTAGCCAAAGGAGCTAGAGCCCCATCACTACTCAGTGGTGCTGCCTTCTTATTGGTTTCATCAGTGCCTCTGGCCAATGTCACTCTACCCTCCAGTTGTCCACTGATGTCTCTGCCTCTCCCGAGGATTTTTTTCCATTGATTTTTTTTTAAAGAGAGTGGAAGTGAGGAGGAAAGAGAAACATCAATATGAGAGAGACGCATGGAGTGGTTGCCTCCTGCACATGCCCCTATGAAGGTGTAGGACTGAGCCTGCAACTGAGGAATGTGCCCTTGACCATACTCAAAACCAAGACACTTGAGTCCATGGGCCGACACTCTAACCACTGAGCAAAACCGGTTAGGACTGTTGCTTTTTGATCTTGATACCTTTATACCTTTGTTCCCTGAGGTGGGTCACCCTGGAGCTGTGAGGGAGAGGCAGGTAGAAGCTGCAGGGATGCTGGGAAAGGGGAGAGCAGGTCTGAGAGCTGTATGGTTGTAGTGTGGCGAGGGGATGAAACAGGTCATTGAGGAGAGCAATTTGCTCTGATCCACTGTGCAGCAACCAGGGTCTTGAGGCCTGGGGCTCAGCAGGGAGTCAAGGGAGGCATGTCTTCAGGTGCAGAATCAATACTGCATCTGTCCCTTTTAAATTCAGCTCCTCCTTCTAATAAATCAAGTGGAGCTGGGTGTAGGGGCTTGTCAGTCTGAAAAGAGCCTTTGGCTCATCATTTTCCACAGCAAAGGCAGGTGGTTTATGGGAATCAGATTGTTACTAAGCCCTGAGAGACTCAGGGCTCTTTTTAACAGCTGTATATCTGGCTGTCACCTCTGTCTTTACAAAGCCCTTGGGATGGGAGTGGGGGAACTACTAATAAGACATTGCATTATTGTTCGCTCTTTGGCATATTCACAGTCAGACATGGTGTCTGTCCTTGTCACTGGATTCAGAACGTAGGACAGCGCCTTCGTAATTATTGGTTGACTGTACATGAATGAATGTCTGCCTACTATGAACATGGACTGTGGGGAGAAAGAGAAGCATATCCCCTTATGCTTGTCTTCAAAGCATTCTTCCCGTTGTAGGAGTCAAGGCATGGAGTAGAGGAAGGAGCCCAGGTTGGGATTCAAGCTGTCCTGTATTGTAAGCCCAGCTCAGCCACTTGACCATTTGTGATGTAGCCTGATCACGTAACTTTTCTAAGCCTCATGTCAAAAGTGGTAGCAGTAATGATGGTGGGAAAGAACTTAGTGAGATAACGCCTGAAGTGCTTAGCACACAGGGTCAGGTATGCAGCAAGTGCTCAGTAAGTGGAAGCTGTGGAGGACATGGTATGTTACCAGGGTGTTCCTGCATGGAGCAGGGATTGAGCTAGATCAGTCCTAGCATCTGTTTGGGAGCCAGAGCCCGTGACAGCATTTTCAATAGTCCAAGGCCAAAGCAGCAAAGCACAGACAGTGCCGTGAGATTTTCATTTAGCTGACTGTGTTCCATTTAAAGGACAGTCCTTTTGTATGAAATATTCTTCCTTGTTACTTCTTTTGGCGTTAAAGTAGCATTGTCTTATGATATGATGGGATTAGAAGGCAGGCTTTAAATATATATCCTCATCTCACAAAATAAAAGTTTGTAGCCCGGAGCTCAAAAGTTCGTAGCTCTTCCATCAAAAAAAAAAAAAAAAAAAAAAAAAAAAAATCTGTACTAGTACATGAAATTCCAATAGCTACAGGCCATCGATCTCTCTGATGTTCTTACCTCCGGGAGGTGGAGTGGAGGGAGCGGGCTGAGGCCTCTGTTGGCCTGCATCTGAAGAAGGCTCCCCATGGCAACAGGAAAGACTTGAAGTTGGCCTTTACATGTGGTAGGATTACAGGCAGATAAAAGTGTGTCATTCTTGGTGGAGGATACAACTTGAGCAAAGGCCCAGGGGCAGACATGAGCCAGGTGAGATGAGGGGTTGAACAGGATATCTTGGTCATAGGGAAGAAAATGAGGGCCAGAAAGCCACTGAGGTTTCTTAAGCAGGGGCAGACCATTCTGAAAGTGAGGCTAGCAAGGGAAAAGAGCTCATTTATTGCGCTCCTACGATTATCTCTCGTACTCATTACTACCCTAGAACTATCCTCCCTAGCCATATAGAAGAATATGAAGCTTATAGAGACCAGACAAGGCATCTGGGATCATATAACCAGTAAGTGGCAGAACCAAGAATGTAACAGGAGTGTTCAGACTCAAGAAGTTTTGAGAACTAGAGATTACATTTTCATGGAAGGAGATAAAGCAAATCCTGATGAGTGAAGAGCTGGGGCTTTTGAAGGCTGAGAGTAGGAATGCTTTTCTCCCCGGAAGTTGGAGTTCCTCATGATGTATTCCCTCCCTGTGGGAAGGACTTTGATGCAGTGGGTTCAAGATGCCATCCTCAGCGCTGTCTAATGGGCCTTCTGTGGTTGAAAGATAATGTCTTGTTGATGCTTCTATCATTTATAGGGAATGTATACTAGTATATACAATGCCCAGCAGGGCCTGAGTAAATCCTGAATACCCAATAGATCCCATTGTCCTATTGTGTTAGCTGGGTATTAGTTCTCAAACTTGATTGTATGTCAATAAATATCTCCTACTCCTGGTTTCTGAACAGCACGGACAAAGACCCAGAGGCTAGAGAGAGTCGAGTGTTTGGAAAAATCCTATATTGCTTAGTATGACTGAGATGAAATATCACGGGCTGGGTATGGGGGAAGGGGAGTGGGAAGTGGTCAGAAAGCCAAAGCATGAGGGAGCCTGTATTCCATGCAAAATGGTGAGCATTTCTATCCCGAAAATCTTGGGGACCTGCTGAAGAATTTTGAGCAGCAAAGGGACGTGATGAGAATTGCATTTTAGAAATAACATCCTGGTGGAAATGTAGAGAAGCGGCTGAAAGGAGGTGAGAACAAGGGCTGCATGAGCAGTTAGGAGGTGATTGCAAGAGTCTGGGGGCGAGGTGCTGAGAGCCCACGATGGAAAGGCACTCTGACCAGCTGTCCTAGCTCCCTTCCTTTCCCCCTGGGCAGGGAGATTGCCTTCCACCCTTCCCTGCAGGGAAGCTGCCTTGATTGGGATGACAGTGAGCTTCTCTAGGGGTCCGGAGGGAGAGAACTTGTGGGACTCTCCCTGCTCTCTGGCCTGGAACCTCTTGCAGAACCAGGGTCTCCAGGAGGGGTGGCGGTGGGGAACAGAGCTCCTTTCAAGCCTGGGGAGAAGGGAAAGAGGGCTGCTTTGCCCATAGGAGGAAGAGCCCCGAGGCTCCTGGGGAAATCTTCCTCCAAGGCCTGAGCACCTCCATTCACAGGTGAGAGGCACCCCAAGTGCTGGGGGCTGCTCCCCTTCTCCCTGGTCCGGGAGCCTGTTCCCCACATTTCTATGGCAATCACTTCACTTTACTTTCCTCCTTACTGCCTCTCTGATAGTCTCTCCCTGCACCTGCAGGGGTGCTAGGGAAAGGGGTGAATTACCTTCCTATAAATACCACTGGAATGAGCTCCTGGGGCCCAGACCTGGCCTCTCTTCTTTGGTCCTCTGTGGTGGTGGTGGGAGGGGCAGTCATGGGTAGATGGAATCTGTACAGCACTTCACTCCTCACAGGCTGGCCTGTGCCCACCTTCCCCCAGTGAACTCGCAGTGGGAAGATGTAAGTTAGCAGCGGTATCATGAACATCTACTAAGTGCCAGGCACAGTGCTAGGCACTGGGAAATTGGGGTGATTCAGAGCCCGACTTGGCTCTTCAAGAACTCACTGTCTAGAAGGGGAAGATGGGTGCTCGAAAAATAGTTATGATGGGCTGTGTGTCACCCAAGGGACAGGGAGGAGCCATAGGTCCGCCTGCATTAGGAATGGAGGGCTGAGCCAAGGAGTGGGCCCATGTAGCTGAACCTGAGAGAGTTAGCAGGTGAAGAGGGCTGGTAGGGCATTCTAACCTAAAGGCATGGGACAGTGGAAACTGAGCTGTGGTGTTTCGTTAGTTGAGTAGAGCTGGTCCTCTGTGACTCTTGCCCAGAGCATCTGAAAGGAAGAGGGAGGCTGTAGAGTGCAGTTGAGACCTGGTTCGAGAGCCCTTGGTACACTGTCCTGCAGTCCTTGGAGCCACAGAGGGCTTTTCAGCAGCCATGTGGACTGATGAGATGCATGCTTAGGGAGGATCACTCCAGACAGAGGCTAGAAGCACCCCCCGCCCCCCCGACACACACACCCGTCACTCAGCTTCATTATCTCAAAAAGGTTTGCTTCAGGGACTGGGGCTCCAAAGGAGGTGGTGGCAGTGGGCAAGGAATTACAATGAGGATGCAATTAACATCTCACACACAGAACAGAAATGCAGGCACCTCAGCAGAAGAGTGGAATGATGTGCAAGGCGGAGGGAGAAAAAACATCCTTCCCCTAATAGCTCTTCCGCTTTCATTAGTTCTGACAGCAAGGGCTGCATGGCTGTGTGTTCCATGGCAACCGTTTCCAGGAAGAGCAGCGCCAGGAGGAGCAGGTTCTGAAGAGTCTGAGTCAGTCCCAAAGCTTAGCCAGACAAAACATCTCCGGGATGGCTTCACAGAGGGGAAGGGTGTGACGTAGGCAAACATTCCCTGTGGCGATGGTGGTGACTGGAGCTCAGGGAGCCTGAGCAAAGGCTGCTTCCCGTGGAGGGGCTGGGGCCCAGGAGAGGTACCCAGGGCCAGAGGTTCCCTCTTCCGACTGATGTAAGGCCTGTGACTCCAGGAGACTAATGTGGTGGGGAAAGCAAAGCTACATACAGTGGATTCCTCGGTTTCTTCTCTGTTTCCCCAAGAAATACTCAGCTGTTTCTCTAGTGTGCACGCCTTAGACAGCAGTGGAGACGGGGAGGGCAAGGCCCTGGAGCCAGATGGCCTGGATCAGAGTCCCAGGTGGGCCCTTAATACCTGTGTGATCTTGGGCAGGATCTGCTATGGGGTTCAGCCTCTTATGTATCCTGGCATCCCAGCATAGTCAGAAGGATACATGAGACAGCCCATAGAAAATGCCCACCTCCCCTGGCTGGGTAGTTCAGTTGGTTAGAGCATCCTCCTGATTCACCAAGGTTGTGGGTTCAATCCCCAGTCAGCGTAAGAAACAACTAATGAATGCATAAATAAGTGGAACAACAAATCATTCTCTCTCTCTCTCTCTCTCTCTCTCTCTCTCTCTCTCTCTCCCTCTCCCCCTTCTTCCTTACCTTCTTTTCTTTCCCTCCCTCCCTCTAAAATCAATAAGAAAAGAAAATGCCCGCCTCTAGAACTGGCTCTTAGTAGGTGCTCACCTGTGCCCTTGTTCTATTCCTATTTTGGATACAAGAAGGTGCTGTGGGACTTGCAGCTCACACTCTAGATCTGAGCCGGCCACCTGTGGATGGTGCCCTCTGCCCCCCCCCTCTTTCCTCCCCTCCTTTCCTTCTCCTACATTCCTTTGTGCTCTTTTCCCCTTCCTCTTTCACTTTCTGAGTACACAGCCCAAGGATGAAAGAATGGAAAAAGCAAGTGGCTTTGCTCTGGACCTCAGGGAATCAGAAGGATGAACTGCTTTTGGTGCCCGTTTGGGCTCTGGCCCTGCTGCAGGCAGTGGGGTGGGGCATTGGAAGTGCCAACAAGGAAGACAACTGGTAAACAAGGAGTCCCCTCAAACTGCCCGTCTTCACCACAGCGAAGATGCCTGAGGGCCTGTGGGTTCTGAAGTGCACTTGAGATGTGTTGGTGAACAAAGTGGACACTGTCCTCTGTTCTCCAGGAGTTCCCTACTCCCTCCGGAGAACTGTCATAAGCAACATACATAAGAACAGTAGATAAGAAGTTAGAAAGTAGCAAGGGCTTAGGAACATAAACCCAGTGGGGCTGGGAGACAGGTTGTGGTTTTAACTAGGGGCCACAGTAGACTCACTGAGAAGGCAGCATGGGAGCAAAGACTTGAAGGAGGTAAGGATGCCTGGAGGAAGAATATATTGGGCAGAGGGAATGGCCAGTGCCAAGGAACTGAGGAGGGTGTGTGACTGGCATGTCTGAGGAATAGCAAGAAGGCCAGTGTGGGAATGTGGTGAGAAACCAAGATGGTGGCATAGGTGAACACCAGAATTGCTGCCGCACACAACCATTTCAAAACCACACGAAAAGAAAAAATGGACACTACCCAGACCCATAGGAAGGCTGGCTGAGTGGAAATTCTACAACTACAAAGAGACTGAGACTCAGAGGAGGTGCAGAAATAAAGTGCAGAGGTTCGGAGGTGCGTGCGAAGGGGCTCCCGGAAAGGGCTGGCAGCATTTTGTACCAGAGGGAGGCACAAGCTCCTGACAGCTCTGAACTCCAGTTCCAGGAGAGTTTCTGGGGACTCAGAATCATACGGGGAGGAGCTGGACTGTCTGGCACCGTCTGGCACCATATGGCACCGGGAGGAACTCCAGAGCGGCTTGAGACCCGGTGCCTCTTAGGGCAGGGCTGAGAATCAGCCATGGCTGGTTGCTCTGCCCTGTAGATTCCCCGAGACCCCGCCTCACCCAAGCTGTGCACAGAGGCTTTTGCATACAAAAGGCTGGGAAACTTCAGGCAGAAGCTAAAATAGCATCTCCTTGGAGTTCCAAGAGACTGTGTACCCAGTGGTCAGAGTAGAACCACCCAGTCTATAACTCCTCAGACTCATAAGGGACACACTCAGGGGGCAGACTCAGTGGGCACCAAAGCACCACTGGAGCAAGTCTTGCCCCATAAGGGTGTCTCCAGCACAGAAGTTCTCCCACCATAGACACAGCTGATTCTCACAGCCAAGTGGCCTGGAGGTCAATTCCTCTCAGTGATACCAATAGCAATCAAGGCTTAGCTACAACAAGACTGTGCACAAAGCTGACAAAGCAGTGCACCAAGGGTATCCACCTCAGGTAATTGAGGAGACTGAGCCACTGGGCCCTATAGGACACCTAGCATAGAAAGCCACTCTGTCAATGCAGGGAAGCAGCCAAAATGCAGAGACAAAAAAACAGGTCACAAATGACAAATGGAGGAAAGCAAACGACTGGCTATAGAGTTCAAAACCACAGTTATAAGGCTTTTCAAGAATATTCTAGAGACTGCTGATAAATTTAGTGAGACCCTCGAGGATATGAAAAAGGACCAGCTAGAAATTAAGCATGCACTGACTGAAATAAAGAATAATATACAAAGATCCAACAGCAGACTAGAGGATCACAAGAATCAAGTCAAAGATATGAAATATGAAGAAGCAAAAAACACCCAGCTGGAAAAGCCAAAAGAAAACAGAATCCAAAAATATGAAGATAGTGTAAGGAGTCTCTGGGACAACTTCAAGTGTACCAATATCAGAATTATAGGGGTTCCAGAAGAAGAGAGAGAGCAAGATATTGAAAACCTATTTGAAGAAATAATGACAGAAAACTTCCCCTACCTGGTGAAAGAAATGGACTTGCAAGTCCAGGAAGCGCTGAGAACCCCAAACAAAAGGAATCCAAGGAGGACCTCACCCAGACACATCACAATTAAAATGCCAAGGGCAAAAGACAAGGAGAGAATCTTAAAAGCAGCAAGAGAAAAGCAGTCAGTTACCTACAAGAGGGAACCCATACGACTGACAGCTGATTTCTCAACAGAAACTTTGCAGGCCAGAAGGGAGTGGCAAGAAATATTCAAAGTGATGAAGAGCAAGAACCTACAACCAAGATTACTTTACCCAGCAAAGCTATCATTCAGAATTGAAGGTCAGACAAAGAGCTTCACAGACAAGAAAAAGCTAAAAGAGTTCATCACCACCCAACCAGTATTATATGAAATGCTGAAAGGTATCCTTTGAGAAGAGGAGGAAGAAGAAAAAGTAAAGATAAAAATTATAAACAACAAGTACATATCTATCAACAAGTGAACCTAAAAATCAAGTGATTAAAAAAATCTGATGAACAGAATAAACTGGTGAGTAGAATAGAATCAGGGTCATAGAAAGGGAGTGGACTGACAATTCACGGGGGAAAGTAGTGTTGGGGATGTGGGAAGAGACTGGACAAAAATTGTACACTGATGGATGAGGACAGTGTGTGTGTGTGTGTGTGAGGGGGTAAGGGCAGAGGGTGGGGTGGGAACTGGGAGGAGGGGAGCTATGGGGGGAAAAAAGAGGAACAAGTGTAATAATATGAACAATAAAGATTTTTTTTTTTTTTTTAAAAAGAAGGCTATGTGGCTGGGAGGGGTAACAGGAGATGTCACCTGGTGATGGGGGCTAGAATGGATGGGCTGCAGTGATGTCTTCTCTATAAGGTGCCAAAGTACCACCAGGGGTTGGGAGGGGCTAATGGTGGTCACAATCCTCTATTTATTTAAATGTCTTAAATAAGGCTTTTGAACTTACAAAAAGTGTTTGAAATCCACTGATTGAGTCTTGTACCAAAGGGGAAACAGAGCCTCAGTGGAAGAAATGGAACACAGACCTAGGGCATCTGGAGAGGGCTCTTTCTAATATGTGTCAGAGCCATAAAAGGTCTTAGAGTTGTGGCAGGGCCTGAGACACACACAGTTCATCCGGAGTCACCACAGCTGGATTCAAACAGGGACACCCTCCCCCCCCCCCCCCCCCCCCCCCCTCCCTGCTTCAGCTCACTGGAGCCTATGCAACATTGCCCATGCTGCTGTCTTCTCGCACGTATGCCCATGATCCTTCTCATGCCCAACTTCCCCCTCCTTCATAAAGCCACTCCGGCTTGCTTGAGCCAGAAACACATCCTTTTGTGAGATTTTATAGCACTCTGAGCCCTGGTGGCCCCCTAACAAGTCACGCTGTCTTCCTAAGCCAGTGTTTCATGCTCTGTAAGTGCTGAGGCAGGTTGTCTACTCATAAGGTTCAGGCCAGGATGGAACATAATAATATTCATTATACCTTAGGATATGGCACAGGAGAGGCAGTCAGTGGTTGCTTATTAAGTAAATAAATCATGACAGCCTCTGGGGAAGTCCTCATCCATGGACTTTCTAACCCTGTCCATCAAGAGAAGGCACTAGAACAGAGCAGTCAATAGTATGGGCTTCGGAATAAGAAGACCCAGGTTCAAATCCAATTTCTTACCATATCAGAGCCTCAGTGTCTGCATCTCTGAAATGGCAATAATAAGGAGATCTTGGGATTCTTAGGAGGATAACATTACATATAATGGTGCGTAGCACAGGCCTCGCCCCTTGCGATACAGTCCTGCTGCGGGTAGAAGGATCCTAGGCAGAGATTCTCAAACTTGAGTGTGCATCACAGTCACCTGGAGGGTGGATACAGCATAGATTGCAGGTTCCCCCTCCCCAGGGTCTCTGACTGTAGTCTAGGGTGGAGCCTAAGGCTCTGCATCTCTAACTAGTTCCCAGTCCATGTGATGCTACTTGTGAGATCACTCATGAGAACAGTGTCTTAGACCAAGTTGAGAGCTATGGTCCTAGGCAACTAGGAGGAACTGAAGACCATGCATGAGCTTGATGTGCAGACAGTCCAGATGGAGAGATGCTTACCCAGAAGGAAGCTTATTCTCTAGGCCAGAGAGTCAGCTGACTTCTCACACCTGGGTGGCCAGTTGCTCTTTCTCCATCACATGCACTGAGATTCATAGGCCAACGAAGAAGCATCCGACATAGAACTTCTCCCCCTTCTTCTGTCCCGCTCCTGTTCTTACAGCTCGAGAACTTCTTGCCCCTGGGCCTCTAAGTATACCGTAATGGAGTGAATTACAACATGCTAAAGGAGGTAAGCAAGAGAATAGAAGACCACATAGAGGTTATTGTTTGCGGGAAACGAGTAAACTCGTCATAACGCTTTTTATACCAAAGCGCAGGAGACGAGTTTTTTTCCAAAAACGATTAGTAGAGATAGCCATCAAATATGGAGGGCCTGGCATTTCAACAACAACGAAAATGTGCAAGACAACTCAGATAGACTTTGCAAAGTCAGACCATTATTGGATTTCTTTCTTCCCGTTACGACACGATTTGGCGGGAAAATGCCCGCATACATTTTAAGCCGACATCAGTGTTTCTAGGTTTGGAACCTTTCCCATAATTTCTCAGATGTAGCTGTCATCCTGGGAGCACTTTGGGTCCTGATACTTGAAAACGGTCCCATGAAAATGAATGGATTCTCTATTTGCTACACAATAAAATCTATAGACTTCAGCCTGATGTTCAGTCCCTATGTGACTTGGGCCAAACTTGTGTTAGCCAAGCACTGATTATCTTTCCCTGCTCCCTGTACTTTCTTCCTGTGTTTTTGCTCTCACAACTCCTTCCGTGGCTGCTTTCATGCTGCAGGGACAGTGCCGAGTAGTTGCAACTGACGATCCTGCAGAGTCTAAAGTACTTGCTAGCTGGCCCTTTATGGTAAAGTTTGCCGATCCCCACTTCAAATGCAATGTCATGTTCTCGGTGCCACCTTACTGGATCCCACCAAGTTCCATTCACCTCACTTTCTCCCAGCACCTCCCAGTTCTTCGCTCTGTGAGTTTATTACTTGTCATAATGGTTCTCCATGTATACACTTTTCCTCATTGAATCAGTATACTGACACTGCTGTCTCTCTGGGGTCACAAATTTTAGTGCCAGGGCCCACAAAGGTTATATGAAAACACATTCCTTAAAGTCATTACAAAGGCCCTCAAAGTAGGTAGGAAGCAACTTATAGGTCAGATAAACTATAGAGTAGCCATATGAAGTATTGCTGTAGAGCAAATAAAGCTACTTTCTTAGGGATGTGCAGTGGCTGGAGAGAAAGGATCTACCACACAAAGTCAAGTGTTCAGGAAGGATTCTAACAGTATACACACTACAAGCCTGTTCATAAAGTGAGTAAATAAATAAATAAATAAATATGCAGATGAGTTAATTAAAAAGACTAGAAGGAAATATACAACATTTTTATCCCTCTCTGGGTAGAGGGTTATGGGTGACATTCATTTTGTTACTTTATTACCTTATGTATTTTTCATAATCAGGATATATTGCTTTGAGAACCGGGGGAAAGTACAAATTATTAAAACATTAGCAGCTGGCCTTGAAAATTCATCTAGCCTCAGTTTCCTGGCCTGAAAAGTAGGGGAAAATACGGCCTTCCTGGCAGGGTCGTTTAATTGAATTTTGGAAGCAGTCCAACAATCTTCAAAAAACGCCCTTCTTCCCAGCAGGCTGTTGGGGGGTGACACGGGGGTGTCTGGGAGCTCCCAGGAGACCACGTTGGCACCTTGAAGTGAAGTGAAGCTGTGATAGGGCAGGATGGTGCCAAGGCTGCAGGAGGGTGAGGAGCAGCACAGGCTCTCACAGCTCAGCGCCAGGATGGGCTGCGAAGGGCCTTGCCCGGAAGCCCCTGGCTTCACTTTGGTCCCGTGCACAGTGGCTTTTGAGTTTCATTTTCACCCTGAACTTGCCGCTCCAGCCTGAGTGGCCTGGTGCCTGACCTTCCACACCTCCCACCCTAGGCTGTTTTCTCACTGCCTCTCGTCAGTCTGCGCCTGCCACTGTCTTTTTCCTTAAAAGTCACACCTCGGTAGCCAGACTCTTTCTGCTCCTTCTTTGCTCCCTGGTTTGCTGAAAAAAATATCTTCACTTGATTTTTCTACTCATCTCCCCCTTCTCTTCCTCTTCTTCTTTTAGAAACCTCCTTATTATTAATTTTCCTTTCTGTTATCAAGTTAAGTTAGGGGAGGCAAGAGTAGATGAGGGAGGTCAGTAGAAAGCAAGGTAAATAGGACTCAGAAGTTGGCAGCGCAGATGGAGAGAAGCAGGGGGGTAGGGATAGAAATAGATAGGGTCCAGGGGGAAGATGAGGCCCAGGAAGGGGTTGTGACCTGCCTCAAAGTCATGCAGTTACCGAGAGACAGAGCAGGGCATCTAGGTCGATATTCTTGCCTTTCCTGGGTGTATCTCACTTGTTTGTTATACCCCTTCTCACCCCACCTCCCTATTCTGCATGCTGTCCAGGGATATGCAGATGTTGACCGAATCCCAGGCCACTGCCCAGGGTGGTGCATTGAATAATTTGTGCACGCCTGAGATGCCAAGAGGGACCCTCCTAACTGCTGGACTTGTGAGAAGTGTGTCACACCTGACTTTGGTTCAGAACTTGGAGTTTTGGGGGAATTCATTGAAGACTGGGCCATAAAATTGGAGGGGTATGTTTTGGACTGGAAGCAGTGGAGATAAAAGTCACTAATTAAGTCAACCTGTTATCAGCTTCATAAAAGTGGAGCTGTGGACCCTGCTCTGGTGTGCTGCCCCCAAACTTCTTGGGGCATCAGAGTGGTTTGTGAGCAGCTTGTGAGTCCCTGCTGACTAGGGGTGTTCATCTCCTTACTGGCCTTGTTTGCTGTGTGGTGGGGTAGTGGTGGGAGAAGTGGTCAGCCATCCTTTCTGAGGGCTGGTCTCTCAGTCTTGAGGTCTCTATGCCAGTCAGGACTCTGGATACCTATGGAGTTTTGCTCCAGCTCTTGCTTTATTGGTAATGACTTGGGCGCTCCTCCTCGATGCGGTACAGAGAGAGTTACGTCCCAGTTCTGACTGCTGTCTTAACCTCTCTCCCTAGACAGTGTGGCTTAATCTCCTCTAGGTTTCTAGAAGGTACCATTAGGATATGCTACCTATTGCTCAAGAGGGAGGATCATATACCTGAGTGCATATAAGTTTGAAAAGTCTTCAGCAAAACCTACCTTGAATCTTTCCCACAACTTGATTGATAATCTCCTCCTCAGAGAAGCTCCCTTCTTCTGCTTGCTTGAGTACCATTAGGTTTGAGCAGAGCCTGCTGGTGGCTGTAAGATCACCCCTCAAGGGGCTATCCCTTTTTCTCTGAGGTTGGTTTGAAGGCCACCCGCTTAGCTTATATGGGTTCTGTGAACAGTCACTGAGAAATGTATGCTCACCAAACTTGGAAATTGCTTTACAGACTTGCCCTGACTCAAGCTTCTTATTCGAAAACCGTGTCAAGGTGTCCCATATCTTTTCTATATCTCAGCCAGTATCTCCTGCTTAGATAGTATACCCTCTGCAGGCCAGGTAAGCATGCGCTTAACCAGCATATATCCTGTTAATTAAATTTTATTATCACCATGGAGAAAATTTGGAGGCTGAGTCCCAGAGAGAGACTCAGTAATTTTACCTGAGATCAAACAAATGGTTCCGTGGTGTTGGGCTTCAGGCTTAAATCATTCTTACTCCAAAGCCTCTGCCTTTTCTACTTGGGAAGCCTCCCTCTGTCCTCATGTCATTCTGCCAAATGGCTGCCAGCTTCTGTGTGAATACCTACTATGTTGAGGCACTCACTACTTTCTCAGATGGCCTCTGACTGATTGACTGAAGTTAGTGTTTTGCTTAGGCCTATTGACGAGTGGCCAGTCCTCCCTGTTTCTCTTTTCTTTCATCTCTTTTACTCTCACTTAACTTTGGACACTCCTGCCTAGCCCTGGGTGGAGAAGCCCTGGACTTCACTCAGGAAGGGCCAGCTCAGTGCCCCAGCACAAGGGTGCTCCTGCACCCCCAAGGAGGAGTTCTAGGCTGGGGTTACCTTCTCCTTCCTGAGATGACCCATCAGATATCTGTCCTGAAAATTTGTTTCTTTTTAAAAAAAGAAAAAAAGAAGAAGAAACCTAGATTTTTTTTTTAGCTTTTGCCAATTGTTGCAGTGTAAATATTCCTACCATGGCTGATTTTAAGCTACAAGGTGACATTACTGAAAGCAGAGCGGAGAAGAGATGAGCAGAATCAGCCCCCCTGAGCTCGTGGGAACCAGCTCAGTTCATTATAGGTTCACCTTCATTTGGCTTTGGGTGGCTCCATGGGAGCTTAGCTCATGGATTTGCCATCATTCTTTTTGTCTCCTTCCTCGTAAAACATTCCACCTGCTTGCTAAATGCCTCTAACAGGACTAAAGATTTTCCTGCCAAGCTGGGCCCCACTTGGGCTTTTCAGGTCTGAATTGTGGGAGACAATGACCACCTGCTTCCCCGAGGACCCACCAAACTGAAGAGACCCAACCCATGCATTTCCAAACACTGTGCCAGGCCCAGGGGTACAGCACACATAAACGGGAAAGTATGGCCTTTGGCCTTGGAAAGCTAAGGGTCCGTGGTTAAAAAACAATGACCATGTCTTGCAGAAACATGAGAATAATGCCACAGTCTATAACAGAAGTCTCAATACTGTGTGATTGAACTTCAAGGGATTTTCAAATCATTTGGTCCCACTCCCTCATTTTATAGGAAAAAGTTAAGGCCCAGAGAGAGTTAGTGGTTTGCTTAAGGTGACAAAGCTATTTAGTGGCAGAGCTGGGCCTGGGATCCATCTTTCTTGACATCTAGCCACCAGTTCTCTTGATGCAGAATAGGTTGCAGAAAGCAACTATAGGTTCTCAAACAAGGGAGAGATGAGGGTCTCTCTTCCTCCTGCCAGGATGGCCCCGGGATTTTCCTTATGTTAGCATTGGAAGTACTGCTTGCATCCTGGCCAAATCTCAGGCCAGGCAACGTCAGACAGTTGGTCAGAGATGGTTCTTCACTCCTCAATGGCCCCTTCACAGTTACCTGCATCTATGGTTCCCAGCCCGGATTGCACATTAGAATCACCTGGGGAGCTTTAAAAAATATGGATGCTGAGGCTCCCCCGCCTCCCAGAGGTTCTGACTCAATTGGCCTGGCACGAAGCCTAGGCAATCATGTTTTGTAAGAATTCCCCAGGTAATTCTAATGTGCAGCCAGGGCTGGGGACCACTGGCCTGTGGCGATCACTGGGGAATTTTCTGAGATGAATGACTTAATTAGCTGGTGGTTCAGGACCGTTGCCTATTTTGATCACCATATTGCCTCTGTGGTTTGTCATCACCTTAAGTCCTTCAAGGATAGGGGCTGTGACTTCCAACTTGAGATTTTTCATCTCCTTCAGCCAGGCCTGCTCTGATCGCAGTCATCTTGTGTTTAAGAGTACGAACCGTAGACTCAGATTCCTGGGGCTCCAATGCCAGTTCTGTAATCCAGCATTGACAGGACCATAGGGGAAATATTTAACCTCTCTGTGCCTCACGGTCCTCACCCAGAGTTGCAGAAAATACTATCTCAGGGATATTGATGGGTTGGATACATTTCTTATAAGCAAAGTGCTTAGAAGAGTGGCTGGCAGTAGTAAACATTCTAAACATTATTATTCTCACCTCTTGGGCAAAGGAACTTTCAGAGTCAAACCAAGCAGTGCTCTTCACAATTCTCAATCCTGATTGCTCTTCTCCTGTTCTCAGTTTTTCTGCTCGTCTCCCCCGTTATTCTTAATTGCCTCCTGCCTTCTTTCTCAGAACACAATAATCCAGACTGTAGGTGCAGTCCTCCCTCATGCCTTCAGCCTGGTTGCGAGGGTAAGTACATCAGAACATCAGTAGCCTGTAAGCACAACCCTCCTCTCGCAGAGGACTTTTGTGCTTTGAGATGCAGCATAGCTTCTGAAAGGAATCCAATATTAAAGTTCAGGTTACATTTCAGTCCTTTGAGTCCATGTATATATTGGGGGGTGGGGGGGCAGGGGCGGGGATGGGGAAGGGAGGGGCGGCGGGCATGAGACTTTGGTTCTGGATGCAGCCGGAGCCAAAGTTCTCTCCTCTGTGCATGCTTGGGCTGCGTGACTTGGAGTTTGGTCCATTGTCTCTGAAAAGCAACTCAGTATATTACTGAACAGGATCGGGCAATTTTGATCTGCTTCTGCAGTTACAATTTCGGCCAGAATAGCATCAAGTCCAATCATTAAAACAGGCCCTGCCTACCACTGCAGCTTTTGTCCTGCTTTCTTAGTCATCTCCCTGGCCTTCAGCCGCAGCCCAATGGGCTCCGTTCCATGTGTAGCTTTGTTCCATGCTGGCTTCATTGCTTGCAATGCCCGTTCCCAAGGTTTTCTCCAGGGAGAGGTTTAATTTTCTTTCAAGACTCAGTTTAGACTTACCATCCTCTGAGGATTCTTCTTTGAGTTACCTTGGAATATTAACAAAGTAATACATCCAGCTCTTCTTGGTTTTATTTCCATGTCTAGGTGAGCCTTTGTGAGGGCAGCACCCACAGTTTACCTCTCTTTGTATTCCAGTACAAGGCCTGGCATGAATTAGGTAATCAATAAAAGCTTGATGGTTAAATGAATGAATCAAGACACACACAGGTAGTTTTATTAATAACAAAAACACTCACTCATGCCTTCTATTGGGAAGCTATTAGGCATTGATTATCTAATCTGCTCTTTGACAGGCCTTTAAATGCTTCACCATTGTATTTAAAAGTTTGAAATCCTTTGGAGTAGGTTTTCACAAGAATGGGTTATTTAACCTCAAGGCAAGAAGGGATTCTAGCTAAGTTGTGAAACTCAGTGTACTCTGGGATTTTTGCTATTTTAGGATCAGGTGAAAGGTCAAAGACATCTCTGAGGACTTGTAGGATACTGAATCAGGTACTTTGGTAGAGAAATTGAAATAAAGAAGTAAAAATGATAGCTCCATATTGGATCTATCTATGTATTTTCATAGTCTGGATCCTTTGTCTGTGTTATTAGATCAGATTCTTCACTTTTTAGATTGCTGTAGCCATGAATATCTATTTGATTAGGCAGAGACAGTATCTGAATTGGGTTCTACCACACTGTATTCCATGCCCATGAAAGGCATTGCCTGCCAACCCTGAATGTACTCTCAGAATCTTTTCTTGCAGTGTTCTAGGTGGCTATTACCAATGTAAGGAGTAAAAAATTACCATGAACTAAAATCCGTTTTCCATTTCTCTAACAGGTCTTGAGGTATTTCGAAGGAGGGGTCTGGATCCAGGCAAGGTGGAAGCTACATGCCAGGGTATCAATGGTCTGCCTTTTCCCTGAGCTCCAGCCTGAGTTCCTGCTTCAGGTCTTTTCCTGGATGTCTTATGCATTGCAAAATGGAATCCTTGTATGCCCTCAAATTATTTTTCTTTCCCAACCTTCTAAATTGCAGTAAAGGATCCCAATATGCCACCAGTTTAGTCAAGTTAGAGACCTATTAGTCATTCTCGATGCTTCCATTTCTCTTACCCCCATGTTACTTCACCAGCAATAACTGTTTGTATTTATCTCTACACTAGGGGCCCAGTGCACAAATTCATGCACCTTGAAAGGAACTGTGGGCTACGAGGCTGCAGTGGGCACAGAGTGGGTCTCCCCACCCTTGCCCCGGCCCTCCCACTGTGGCTTCTGGTCCCCTCTCTGCCGGCAGCTTCGCTTCTGCTGCTGCCACTCCCATGTGTTGAAGGTGCCGGCCCTGCTTGCACTCGATGACAGCATGGAGCGATTGGGGCTGGTGCTGTCAGCAGGTGCGAGTGATGGCTGCTGCCCCAATTGCCCCTCAGGAGCAGGGGGAGGTGGAAAAGCCCTGAGGGGCGATCGGGCTGACATGGGGCACTGGAAGGGGGTGTAAGCGGTGGCTCTGGCCCTGGCAGCAGGTGTGAGCACCGGGTGTGACCGTGGTGCACAGGAACAAAGAATTTTCAGTAACACCAGAGGCTTGCCCTGATGACAGTGCCCGGCACCCTGCCTTGGTCTGGCACCCCTGCTCACCTGCTCTACTATTCCACTGCAGCCAACAGCTGCCATGTTCCACACTCTGTCACCTGCTGCCAACTCCAGCCATGTTCTGCACATGCCCCCTGGTGGTCAGCACACATCATAGCCACTGGTTGTTCTGTTCTTTGGTTGTTCCATTGTTCAGTCTATTTGTATATTAGGGTTTTATATAAATAGATATTTCATATTTGCTCTCCTCCAATCTTACTATATTTCCTTCCCTATGTAAACTCTCATAATCACTCTTATAACTATTGTAATAGTCTCTTAATTGGTTTTCTTGCCACTATCTGCCTCTTCCACTTTGTTCCTAGTACCTAAACAAGGTATAAATTAATTCTGTTCCTAGGTATTTGTCCAAGAGAAACCAAAACATATGCACACAGAAAGAATTGTACAACACTTATAGTAGGTTTATTCACAGTGGCCAGAAAATGGAAACACACTGTCTATTAACAAGCTCATTGATAAGCATATTGTGTATTTATGCAGTAGAATACTAATCAGCTAAAAATAAAAAGACAAACAACTGATACACACAAAGGGATGAATCTCAAAACATTATGCCAAGTGAAAGAGTCTAGACACAAGACAATAATACTGTATGAATCCATCAATAGAAACTTTTAGAACAAGCAAAATCAATCTAAGATAAAAAGATAAGAACCGTTATTGCCTTTTGGGGTGGGAGTTGGTTGACTGAGAGGGGAGACAAAGGAACTTTCTAGGAGATGAAAGTCTTCTGGCATAAGGATATGGGTTTCATTTGTCAAAATAATACAGCTAACATACCTTTCATTTAAGTAAGTTTGCCTTTGAAAAAGGAAAAATAGGACAGTAAAAAAAAATAAGTGAGAGGCTTTGAGTAGGTGGACATATTGACGATATGAGAAGGGCAAAGTGTTGATTATTGTTGAGTGTGTGATGCATACGCAGGGGTTCATACTATTTTGATTATAGTGCTTTGTATATGTTTGAAATTTTCCATGTTAAAGCATTATTGTAAAGTATAAATTAAGTCATATCCCTTTGTAGTGTAAAACCCTTTAATGACTATTTCCTATAGGAAAAGGCCTAAGCTGTAAGCTGTGATTCCTATGGTCCTGCCCTATCCAGCCACTTCATATCGTCTCCCTCTCTCCTCTCGTACTGTGCAACACTCCCACCAGACGCTGTGAGAGATACATAAGCATGGCAAGATTTTCCTAATGCAGGGATTTGGGGCGGGTCAGTTTTTCCCCCAATAGACTTCTCTCATCCTTGTTATCACAGGACTGTTTCTTCTCATCCTTCAGATCTTCGGGAAGCCCTCCCAAAGGACACATTTTGGTTGCTTGTTGGTCTACCTCTTCACTAGAAGACAGACTCCATGAAGACAGGCATGATGCCTCGCTTACTTGTCATTTTATACTAGAATTCCTAGAACAGTACCTTGTTCTCTGTTTTGTGATTCTTTATGCAACAGTGGACATTATCTTTCCACCTCCTCTCCTCCTGTAGCCCTGCAGTGAAGTGTCTCCTTTTCAGGTAGCTCCAATGAGCACCATGGACAGCAGCAATGCACAGGCTCTGGGATTGAGGACATGGGAGTGAAGGTCAGGTAGCATGACAGGTAGGGGGTGGAGCAAAAGTATGTTTACAGTTGTGAGTATGTGAAACAGAGTTTGTTCTTGTATTATTTATTAACTAGGGGCCCGGTGCACAAAAATTTGTGCACTCGGGGTGGAGGGAGTCCCTCCTGGCCTGTTCCCTCTCACAGTCTGGGACCCCTCAGTGGATGTCCTATGATGGTCCCAGTCTGCCAGGCACCTTTTGTGTGTGTGTGTGTGTGTGTGTGTGTGGCGCCACTGGGGACCTGCCCCCAGCCGCATCTGAGGCTCGGAGCAGTCTTCCTGTGTATGTCTACCTGTTGGGGACCTGCCCCCAGGCACACCATCGAGGCTTGGAGCAGGCACCCCCTCTGTGTTGATCTCTCAGACTCTTGCCCTCCCCTGCATGTTGTTCTCTTTTTTGAGCTGTGGCCAGGGGTGAGTGCTGCCTGCCTCCCAAGCTTGCCTACTGCCCATCTTCCTCCAGCCACCAGAAAGCAGGGAAAACCCCGCCTTGTGGTCAGACCAGCCTTTTCCTGTTCCCTGATCCCCAGAAGGGACCTGAGAAGCCGCCAAGCAGGCCACCGACTCTTTCCCACTCACCCGTCCCCTGCTGCCTTCCTTTCCCACTTCCCGATGCCGCCAAGGGGTCTGGGGAGCTGCCAAGCAGGACCCCGTTCCCTGCAGCCTTGCTTTCCCGCTCCACGGTGCCCCGCAAAGGGCCTGGGCAGCCGCCAAGGAGGCCAAGACCCCCCCACCGCCTCTTTCCCGCTCCCCGGCCCGCCACCTTGCTTTCCCACTTTCTGGTGCCCTGCAAGGGGCCTGGGAAGCCCACCAAGCAGGCCACTGACCCCCTGCTGCCTCTTTCCCGCTCCCCAATGCCCCTCCAAGGGCCTGGACAGTTGCCAAGTAGGCCGCCAACCCCCTGCCACCTCTTACCCACTCCCCAATGCCCCGCAAAGGGCCTGGGAAGCCCACCAAGCAGGCCGCCAACCCCCTGCTGCCTCTTACCAGCTTCCCGGTGCCCTCCAACCCTGCCGCCTCTTTCCCACTCACAGGTCCTGGGTCCTGCGCTGTTCCGGCCTGCAGCCACTCTGTGCACTCGGGAGGTCCCTCGGCCTGTGCCCTCTCACAGTCTGGGACCCCTCTGGGGATGTCCACCTGCTGGCGTGCCTGACCAGCCTGGGTGACGGGCTGATGGCTGTCTCCAGGCTGGCCAAGCCCCCCAGGAACGTCCCTCACCCCATTGGGTTGTGGCCAGCGTGGGTGATGGGCTGATTGGCGCTTTCAGGCTTTAAGGCTGCCCACAGCTCCCATTGACCCAATGTCCCAGCAAGGCTGGCTGGACGCAGGTTTCAGGGGTTTGTTTATCTTCTACAATTGATGCTGTTCCTTTAAGGCGAGGCCTCCTAGTAAACAAAGCCTCCTCTCTGCCTCACCTCGCGGCTTCTATAATGAAACAATGTTGTTACTCTTAGACTCAGGCCCGGCTTCAGCTCTGAGGATTCTATGATTGTTATTATGTTGCAAATGTGTGTTTTGCTTTCAGTCAAAGCTAAGCGAGCCTCACGCAGGCAGTTTCACTTTCGCTCCTGCTGCAACGGACGCTGCCGTTTACTCCGTGAGTGGCGGCCACCATGTTGGCTGGGCTAATTTGCCTACAGTCGCTCTGATTGGCTGTTGGGCGTCCCGAAGAAACGGTTAATTTTACTATTTTGCTTTTATTAGTTTAGATTACTAGAGGCCCATTGCAGGAAGATTCCTGCAAGAATACGTCTTTCTGAGCCGGAGTGAAGCAGAGAAGGGAGTGAACCCCACTGAGACGGGCTTCGATTCCTTCTCCGCTGCCTCGCTTCCTCTCATCTCTGCCACCTCGGCTCCCTCCCTTCTCCATCGTCTCTACTACCTCGGCTCCATTCCCTTCTCCACCACTTTGCTCCCTTCTGCAGGACTTGGCTTCCTTCTATGCTGGCTTCAGTCTTCAGTCTTTGCTCCGAGCCTGTGTATGCAAATTGACCGCCATCTTTGTTGGGTTAATTTTCATATTGCTCTGATTGGCTGGTGGGCATAGCGGAGTGACACCAATTTGCATGTTACTCTTTTATAGTTGTAGATTGTATCATCTTCCTTATGAATGGCTATAAACTTACTTTTGCCCCACCCTGTATTTTGATGTATTTTGGAGTCAGTCTGGCAAATGTGAATGCGTGAACTGAAACTCTGGCCCACTGCTCGGGAAGGCTGGTACCTGGACTGGACTTTGCTGGTGTGGGTTTAGCAGCCCACCCTTGTGCCGGACATAATCTGGGAAGGAGGGTGTCTCTGCTTTCCCACATTGCTTGGAAAGAGCATTGTCCTGTGAGCCAGGAAGTACAAATCTTGTCCAATCTCTGCACTAACAGGCTTCATGGCTCTGGGCAAAAGCATCCACTGTGAGCTTTGGCATCCTTATACTTAACAAGTGGTACTTCATTGATATTTGTATTTCCCAGGCAAAATCATACTGTAGATCGTAGATGCCTTGAGTGAGGAAAGCGAGGAGTGATGTGGGAAAGGGATGGGTGAAGTGCAGACTCTGTTGATGAAGCAAGGGGCTAGAGAAGCAACGGAAAGCGTCTGGTTGAGCAATCCATTATCTGCTCTTAGCAAACTGGAGTAGCAAGCACCTAAGGTTATTGATGGAGCTGGTATTCTGTGGAAGGAGCACCTGACTTCCTGCTCTTTTATATCCTGTGCAGGTCTGCAGCACGTACACTCCCACTGCACAAGGAGATTTGCTCTTGTCTTAGTCCTTTGGTTGTTGTCCTTTGTCTCCTAGGTCAGGCAAAATAAACTTTAGTTGTGGATGGTGGTCCTGTAGATATTTGAGTCCTTGTCAGAGACTATAGAGGAGGAACTTTGGGTAGAGCATTTTTATTATTTTTTAAAATTTCTATTTATTGATTGTAGGGGGGGCAGTGCAAGAGTATGGGATCGGGGAGAGAGAAACATCCATTTGTTGTTCCACTTATTTGTGTATTCACTGGTTGCTTCTTGAATGTGTCCTGACCTGAGTTCGATCCCACAAGCTTGGCATATTGGAATGATGCTCTAACCAACTGAGTTACCTAGCCAGGGCGAGGCAGAACATTTTTAGAGAGACAAGCACATCAATAGCATCCACTTAATTGGTCACACTTGTCTTTAACTCATTTGAGAGCCTCGACCTTAAAGGTGGACCTCCTCCAACACCACTGCCTGTGTATCCTTCGTCAGTAGACTCTGAAACCAGACTGTCTGAGCATCAGTAATTTCCGTTTCCTTACTTGTATGCTATTTGACCTTGAACTCATTACCTAACTTCTCTGTGTCTCAATTTTCTTCTTTTATTAAATACGTGTAAGTTAAATGCTACCTGTTGTGCAAGGCCACTGGGCAGATTATGTGGGCTAATGCCTGTGAAATGTTTAGTGCACAATGTGACGTACAGTTAATAAATGTCATCTATTATTAATATCACTGATCCTGTGGGATGTTGCCCATATGGTGGTAATCAAGACATTGGCTCTGCTTGTAAGCTGGAAAATCTTTTTTTTTTCCTCTTCAAAATGCTGTTTTTATCATCAAGAGTCACACAAACAACAATGAGCAGCCACCACCCAGCTTTGCACTTCTAGGGGCTGATGGCGTGATGGACCAGCAAAGGCCCGGGAAGGTATTTCCATTGTCTTCAGCACTGGGAGCTCATAGAGGGCCTGCTTTTTATGAGCGTGTAAAATGCCTTGTGGACGCATTACACTTAATATATGATCACAATAACAATGGGGCCGCAGGCCTGAGAAAGAGGCAGCAACCCAGGGAGAACAAAATTTGGAAGCATAAAGCATAGGAACGCAATGTTATTTTGCAGAGGTTGAGTGGTGGTTGAGACACAAGGGGGTGGAAATAAAGGTCAGGGGGCACGGTACGTTGCAAAGAGCAGGCTCTGCAGAAGGGTTTTATCCATGCCAGCCTGGGTCTGGTGCATAAGAGCTCAGTATAGAATTGATGAGAGGGATGAGAGGCTGGAAGGGAGGAGAGGGGAGAAGACATGAAGGATAGAGAAGGTAATCATAGCAGGCTTTTACCTGGGTGGGGAGGATAGAGCAGTGGTGTTGGGTACAGTCCCAGAAAGTGCCTACAGGGGTGATGAAGGGGCTATAGACACCTTGTTTGTGTGGTCTAATTTGCTTGATCTAGAATCTAAAATTTGGATTTAGGATCAAAGCAGTCATTATTCTGCATGTAGACTCAGACTTACCATGAACAGTCTATTCAGAGGTGGGATTTTTGGAGGATTCCATTGCAATATATCACAGTAATAGGAATTATATCTATGTGGGGGAAAGTTTCAACATTTCAGTCTCTGAAATTATAAAACTGAAGATAAGGGATGGTGGTAAATGTCACATATAGAGAATGAAGTAGAATTTCAAATGTTTCACAGCCCAGGAAATAAGATCTGGAAGGATTGGTGGGAGTTTGTCAGCCAAGAGGCTGGGTCAGATGTTTTTCGCCTTGTAATGAGGCATGGCTTTTGCACAGAACCATTTTCTGGCAGTGAATGAATGAATGAACAAATGAATGAATGAATCACGAATGAGAACTAGGGCATGACCTATTAACCTATCTCTAGTGTCTTAATGCTGAGCAAAATACATTCACATAACCAGGAGCCAAAAGTTTTCCAGGACACAGATTATATAAATTTAATGTAGACTTCCAGCCACAGAAGAAACACACCATATCCCGCACCCCCCCCCCCAACAATTACATGTGCACAAGTTCTACTCAGAAAATGCTAAATATTTTAAAATTCATTCTGAGGATTTCAAACTTTCTATACATTAATTTTTCTTTCCTTTTTTCCCTTTTAGCTTGGAGGGGGGACACATGTCTTAACCTCCAGAGAAATATCTTCTGATTTGTTCACTTACTAATTTAACAAGGATTCCCCGAGGTACATCTTCAGTGCCTAGCATTGTGCCAGATTCAGGAAATTAAAACAAGGAAGGAGACATGGACCTTCTTATCCAGAAAGCACCCAGCTTCTTGGGAAGAGCTGATTGGCACAATCTGAAAAGAACTGATGAAGTCAGCCTTTGCTTACATAGATCTTTACAGTTAATAAGTTGATTTCATATACATTGTCTACACTGACCTTCAGATCATCGATCCCATTTTATAAGTGATCACGTTGAGGCAGGCAGAGGGAGGCGATGCTCAGCCATTCAGATGCTGTGAGCTTTGCAATGCTCCGTGGCTGCCTCAGTCTGCCAAGCTCTGGCACCGGTGTGATGTTTGGATTCACTAGAGGAAGAGTATCTGATGGGATCAGAGAGAAGTCCTACATCGCCAGTTTGCTTGACGCCATGAGGCCCCTCTGACAAAGGGATTAGTTGTGATGTTGCCAGCATAACGCGGAATTCCTCTCCTCTGCTGTTCTGGGGAATTTGGTGTTTCTGGATAAAGCAACCTGCACCCAGGAGTTGCAGGAATACCATCTCACAATAATGAATCTCGGTTTGGAGTGCGTGCCTTTCCCCGAATACGCAGCAGAGAGAGCAGGTTTGGTTCCTGGGGCATAAATACCCACATGCAAGCCCTGTTCTCAACCCATCTCATCTCAACGGGGCATCCAGGCATTTATAGGCTGCCCCTGCCTGGGCATAGTGAGGAGGAGCTGGGGGATTGAGTGCCACATGTTTTCTGATATGTTGTGTGGTTGTGAACACAACTCAGACATTTTCCCATGTTGTTTGTAAGCTCCTTGAGGCTGGGGAGATGGATTCCCAATTACTTCTCCTTCTTGACCAAACACATAATAGGTGCTCAATAAAGGTCTCTTGTGTTTAATGAAATGGAAACTAAAAATAGATCCATTTAAGAGCATTAAGATCCATCCATATGTGAGAAGAAATTCCCCAACCCAGGACAAGTCCACAGGCTCCTGACCTTTGCGATCAACGATTCTGATGTTCAGATAAAGTACACAGAAGTTCCTCCAGAATCCTACAGCCCAACAGCCTCGTAAGTGACCACATGAGCCCTCACAGCCAGAGAGGCAGGCCTTTTCTGCCACCTCCTCTTATCTATGTGTAACAGACCTGTGCGTGGCATTTGAAGTTGTGAAAAATAGCTCCGTTTTCTGCCCTTTCCTAACTAGATGACAAAAATCTGTACTGCAATTTACACATTTCCCGCAGTCATAAATTCTTGTCTCATGAGAGAAGGGGGGAGCTGCTTTACATTCTCAGCTTCTCCTTCCTGGGTACAGTCTTGGTCTTCCAGGCTCAGGCACAGGGAAAGGTTGTAGGGTGCTCAGTTTGGGGATGAGGGTCCAGACCATTGTCATTATTATGCAAACTCATTTTTATTCTTTTTGCTTATCTGAGATACCCATGCCTTATTCTAGTCTATTTGACATTTTCCGTGGGCCAGGCACTTTTAGGTGCCGGGCTCAGAGAGTAAAGGCCCATACTCTGCTCTCACAGTCCAGAAGGAGGCAGGCAGAGCAACAGAGAATCTCAGTCCATGCAGATGTAGGGCTGTTTAAGGTCCGGGATGAACACGGAGGAGGAACGGATGACCTGCCCAGAGCTAGTTTCCTGGAGGTTATCAGCATGACATTCCCGAAGGAGGCAGATTCTTTAAAGGGTGAACAGAATTGATCAAACAAAGGCAAAGAGAGGGACTTTGGGAAGGAATCGCATGTTTTATGGGATTTGTGTATAAGATATTACAGTGGGTTGGATGAAGGAGGGACAGTTTAGAATTGCATGAGTGTGGGATCTGACTGGGAGGGGGTTGTGAACCCTGCTAGGGGCATGGAATTGATCTTGCAGGACTTGAGTGCTGGGTGTGGGAGGCGGAAGTAGAGAAGGATCCGGTGAGGGCAGCGTGGAGGGAGGACTGGACAAGGGGAAACTATGTGTCAGGGAGGAGTCCTTCCGCCTGCACCTGGAGTGTAGGGGCCAGAACCTTGGGCCAGCTGCTACCATTCTGAAGTTTTCTCTTGCCAAGTCCTCACCTAGGAAAATATTTCACATGGCATTTCCTCTCTAGCTTTCTTCTCTTAGAACATCACAGGATGGGATACACTCCTTAGGAGGGACAATTATGGCCACAGAAGCTCTTCTCTAGACTTATTTAAATAGTATTGAATTTTCATGGAGAAACAGAGCCACTCAGTGCGTTGCAAACAGGCTCAGTAAATGTATCTGAAAACATACAGATGAATGGTGTCCACTGTGCTGCTGGTCTGGAGTTCCCACTTCAAGATAACATCAGCATGCCACCTCTTGATGGCATGACGTCAGAGAAACATTGATTGGTTGCCTCCGGCACGTGCCCCCACGGAGGCTGGGGATTGCGCCTGCCTGCAACCCAGGTATGTGCCCTCGATCAGAATCCAACCCGGGACCCTTCCATACACAGGCCAAATGGACTAGGGCAAGAGTAGCTTTTATTTACAGTATTTCCCATCCTCACCCACAGCCTTAATAACAGTTCTTGTGAGCTGGGAGGAAAAGGAGCAATGGTTCATATTTGTGAATGGAAAATTGAGCTAGAGCAGGTGAATAATAGGCCAAAGCCACTTAGCTGTTAAATGCCAGAGTTGGACCGCAGACCCAGGTCTTCCGATTTCATATTTGGGTGCTAAATGGTAAGACTTTGCAGGTTAAAAAGTGTGTGTGTATGTGTGTGTGTGTGTGTGTGTGTGAATTACATGATAGGTGAATGGGCAGGCTCCTCAGCGGTGATGGAATTAAATCAGAGGAAGAAGAAACTATGCGTGAAACATCTAGGATTCATTACACTGCTCACTGTTACTTCTTCTTGGAAGCTATTAAGTTTAATTTCCTCGTTTTAAAACTGAGGGATCTTGAGCCCCAAGAGGGGAAATAATGTGCCTGAGGTCATATGAGTTGGTAACTTTTTGAATTCATGCCTGTGAAACAAACTTTAGAAGAATGTAGAGAAATAACATAGTAAGTTCAGGAGGAAGAATGGCCAGAGATGTCCATACCATGACATTGGGGAATAGCTAAGGGAAAAAGGACGATTTATCTGGGAGGAGAGCGAGCTCAGCATAGATATGTACTTAGATGTGCTGTATGAGGGGGATCCATCAATCAAAGTGTGGTCACTCTTGATGGATAGACTTCAGTTAACTCTAAGAAATGGCTTTCTGGGAGTACGACCTGTCTAAAACCGGAACTGTTACATTTTTAACATGAGCTGGGGTGGGGGTGAGGGTGGGGAGGTTGCAAACCTTCATAGGGTTACTGCGTATGATTGAAGCGGGAGCTGCTGGGTTAGTGAGCATGTGGATGGCAGGGAAGGAGGGGTGCTTGGAGAGTGTCTGGACGGTCCACGCGCCTTCCCACACACCTTGCCCTACGTATTTCTTCCATCTGGTTGTTTATGAATTACATTCTTTTGAAATAAATTGGTAACCTAGAAAAATAGATTTAAGTGCAATTCAAGGTTGAATAATGGTCCTTTCTAACCCGGAAAATCGCAGGTTCTCATCCATCATTCATTGATTCGCTAGACTATAAACTCACTCCATAACGTTGTCTTCAGTTTGTAGAACATTGCCTGACCCATAAGAGTGACAGACTCAGGGTGGAGGCAGAGGTGTAAGAGGGTGAGCTGAAGCATGCACGCCTCCTAAGACATCAGCTCAGCATGGGTATGTTATCAGTTCTGCCGCATTCTGATGGCTGAAGCAAGGCAGCAGGCCCTTCTAGATTCAGGGAGAGTGGGAAAATAGACCCTACTCTCCCCACCCCCCCCACCGAAAGCGCTATGAAGTCCTATTGCAAAGGGCATGGGTATAGGTGAGTCGGGAGGGCATTGGGTCTCGTTCTGTAATCTATTCATGCAAGTCTTCTAAGAGAGACTGTGAAGGTCTTTTGTGCTCATCTATGTGACTAGCCTATTCCTGATCCTCCAACAAAAGGTAGTTCCATGAGTTTGAGGGCCAGGGCTCAAGACTATTTGCAGGGGCATGAGAGAAAAGGGAATTCCGAGAAAATCAAGACCCAGGGTAGATAGAGTAAGGGGGAGAGATCACAGAGGAGATTAAACTCTGATTTTTTACTAATGGATTCTTCATTTGAAGTTATGCAACACTGCTCTTTGGCCTATGTTTTCCACCCTAATTTTGGGACATTTTAGTTTATCTCTTCTCATTTCCTTATTCCTGGGGTGTTGTTTTTTCTTTCACCTGCAAAGTTCCCAGCGGGTGGTTTGAGAATCACCTCAGGATGATGAGGCAGGAATCTTGCTGAGAAAGGTGTAGATTGTGTCAAGAATACCTCAAAGATTAAAGTCAGGGCCAGGCTACTGAATGTTAGGGGATGGGAGGTTGTTGGGTTAAAACATAGAAAGAGATTCAAAGAGGCTTTGAAGTGAGAGTTGATGGTGAAGGTCCTGGCCAAGTATCTATGGTTTAGAGTCTGTGAGGACCATGAGGGTGGAGACTGACTGTTTTGTTCATTAATGTGTGTCTGATCAGACACAGAGTAGGTGATCATTAAATATGTGTTAAAGAAATGAAGGTCTGTGCTGAATATATGGTTACATACATGCATGTCTCAGGGGTCCTGGTCATGGTCAGGACTGAGAGCTGTTTTCAGTTTAGGGAATTGTTAAGAGCTTGAGCTTTGGGGCCACACAGTCCTCAGTTTGAATATCAGCTCTACCACTTATTGAGCATAAGACATTGTTTACTAGCTCTGACCTTCAGTGTCCTAATCTGTAACAAAGGGGACAATAAAAGTCACCTAAAGGTTCTTTATACTCAGGGAGACAGCGCAAATGAACTGTGTTGCCCAGTAGCTAGCATGAGGAGTTCTTCACAATTGGTACCCATTGTGATCCATATTGGGGTGGGGGAGTGAATCCCCAGACACAGAGCTCTATAAGGGCCACCGACCCCTTAGGCCTGGAAGAACTGATGTGAGTCTGTGCTACTTTTATCCAAAAAAGACAACAAAATCACCCATAAAAATGTTATTAGCAACACAACAGCTTTTGCTTTTTCAAAGCCCCAGATGCTATGTTTCCCATTCAGTACTACACAAAGCCTTTGTTTCCATGGTTTTCCATCTCTGGTCCTTTGAGTATGAGTGGGGGTAGGGACTGGTGAGGGAAGGAGGGACACATGGGAAATAATTGGGCATTTATGGGTGAAATTTTACTCCCTCCATATTTGGAACCAAGCAGGCTTCCAGCCCATGTTGGAGGGACAGCTGCATGGGCTTAGCCAAACCACATTGTCTAATTCTGGTGACCACACATCCCATAAAATTAAGTGCCTTTGAGACGATAGATTTCATTGATCTGTTTTTCCCAGGTGCTACTCAGTGTACAACCCAGAGCTCCTAACCCTAATCCGAGCCTCTGGCTATGGTCACCAGTCTTTGGAAGGTATACACTTGGGGCATGTACCTCTCGCACCTGTTCCACTTATCAGTTGCTGTGTAACAAACTTCTCCCCAGTGTAGAAAAATAACAAGCATTTATTTCTCGTGACTTGGTATAACAAACAGGCAGGACTTAGCTAGGCAGTTCTGCTCATTTGAACATTTGGAAGCTCATCTGGGCCTGAAAAATCCAAAATGGTTTCCTTTACATGAGTTTGACTTCACTGAGGTGGCTGGAATAGTGGGGGGCTAGCAAGGCACATCTCTGTCTTTTCGTTTGGTGTCTGCAGAGTGGTCAGGCTTCTTGGGATGGCAGCTCAGGATGCTCAGAGGGCTAACATGGGAGCTTTCTGGTCTCCCAGAACCCAGACCCCCCCATTGGCACCATGTCACTCCCCATACACCCTGTAGCCAAAGCAATTCACAAGGCAGCCTGAGGGAAGGAAGCATGGATTCTATGTTTCGATGGGAGGCGTGTCATGTATATGCAGGGATAGAAAGAGCTGTCAGCGACCTTGTTGGTATAAGAACGACCCCTATCCTCAGTTCTGCATTTGTCATCTCCAAGGCCAGTCTTGCTTTCAGCTGGATCTAAATCAGTCCTTGCTGATGAGTCACTTTATGGCCCTTGAGGCCTCTCCTTTTCTGAACATCATACAATCCCTCCAATCCCCTCATTTGTAGCAAATCCGATGGAAGTCCATCCGGGGGAAGCAGCTTGCCCAAAGGCACACAGCGGGGCAGTAGCGTTGGGGCTGGAACCGACACCTCCTGGCTCCACGTTTCGTGACCTTGCAGTTCTGCAGTATCTTCGGAAAGACTGCAAGTCAGTGAAGTTCCAGAATCAGTCTCCAGAAGTAAGAGAAAGATGTGGGGGCCTCAGGTCTCACATAAGACTACTTCTTGGTCTTCTGATAAGATTGCTCATCCGCAGCCCGCAGCTACCAAACTTGCCTGATTCCCTGGCGTGGCTGACAGTGGCCCAGAGTGCTGGTTGAGTCCCCGTGACCCTGAGAGTGTATGCTTCAGAAACATGGCTCTGTGAGTTTTGAAGAGGGGAAGAAGGAGGCTGGCAGTGCCTTCTTAGAGGCAAGGTGGGACTCCCCGCTGAGATAATGCCCAGCATAGACCCACACTGGTTCTCAGGAACTAGAAGGAAGTGTAAATGGTGTCCCACCCATATTTACCCCCACCCAGTCTCCTATCAGAGCACCAAGTGCACCCTAAGAATCTTTCCCCTTGTCAGACTTCCTGCAGGGCTGTGAGCTCCCTGAGGGCAGGGCCAGCCACAGTTGTCTTCAACTCTGGGCCCTGAGTGTGCACCTCAGAGCAGAGGCTAAATAAATGAGGAGAACAACTCCAAGTAACAGTTTCCCAGGGGCATTCGAACTGTGGGAAGTCCAACAAATGAGCTGTGGCCCCAGAGGGAAGTCAGGTCTCTGTGGGCAGGATGCTGAGGCCGAGTAGGACACACCTGCTTGAAAGTCTCCATAAACGCTCCTGCGTACATCCCTGGACACCTCTCCACCCACGGAAACAAATGGCTCTGAGGGAGGCTGTGTCTGCCAGGGCCTCCCCTGGGGAAATGGGACGGAGAAGCAGGCAGGCAAGCCCCGACTTCCCTTTCTGAATCTCTACCAGCTCCCTCCGTCTGAAGGCCTGTCATGTCTCTCGGTGCAGATGCAGGTGGGCTGCGGGAACAGGGATTACAGCTTGTCCCTCTCATCAGCCCTGCCCAGAATGCTCGGCCCCTTTTTCCTTCCTCACCTCCTTTCTGCCTCCGAACCACAGACACATCCTGTTTGCAGCCCTGGGGATTAAGGACGGATATTTCACTGTTTAATTTTGTCACTCTCGTTCTTCCTTACTGCCTCATTGGAATGATGTTATTGGCCTAAAATACTGTATGGAAATGATGCTCCGAGGCCCATCTGGAAGCCCAGCCTCTCGAAGGCTATAATTATGCTAAGCAACATTCACGAGGGACAGAACCACTGAGCGTCCACCTGGGCATCTCCTGGCAGCAAATCCTTCCATTCTTTGGAGGGGACTGGCTGCTGTCCTTCAGGCCTTTTCCTTCCTTCCTGTGTGAGTGTGTGTGTGTGTGTGATATTCAAGGATGTGGCCCACTTTCATTTGTGTGAGCTGCTGTGATAATGTATTGCACTGTTGTGTGTCCTCAGCAGGGAGGGGATGCATCCCGTTGGAATTGTAAAAGCTCACCCATAACGAAAGAGGAAGTGCTGCTGAAAGACACTGCCCTGTGTGCCTCTCCGTCTGGGCCTTAGGGCTTGACCCGGCTTTGCTTTCACAACTGGACTGGAGGCTGGACACAGGTGTTGGGCTCCTGGTGCCAGCCTTGCCCAGGCGCACAGGGCTCAAGGCATCAAGCCAGGATGCAAGCTGCACCCATGCTTTGGCCCGTTCTGCAAGAAGTCACTTAATGCCAGGAAGCCTTGAGTTTTCCTCTGTGCGCGGAAACTAATCACCCTCGCCCAGCTCGTCTACAGCATGCTCCTGAGAGATCATTGAGCTATGGAAGGTGAAAGTGTGTTCTATTCATTCAGACAAACATTTGCTGAAGGCCCACTCTCTGCATAGATTAACAGAGTTCTTACCCTCGTGGAAATCACAGCCTTGCAAACTATGAATTATGGAGCACGAAACAAATATATATATATATACACACACACACACACACACACACACACACACACACACACACACACACACACACACACACACACACACACTAGGGGCCCGGTGCACAAAAATTTGTGCACTTGGGGTGGAGGGAGTCCCTCAGCCCGGCCTGCCCCCTCTCACAGTCTGGGACCCCTCAGTGGATGTCCTATGATGGCCCCAGTCTGCCAGGTGCCTTTTGTATGTGTGTGTGTATGTGTGTGTGTGTCACCACTGGGGACCTGCCCCCCGCCGCATCTGAGGCTCAGAGCAGTCCTCCTGTGTGTGTCTACCTGCCGGGGGCCTGCCCCCAGGCACACTGTGGAGGCTTGGAGCAGGCACCCCCTCTATGTTGATCTCTCAGACTGTTGCCCTCCCCTGCATGTTGTTCTCTTTTTTGAGCTGTGGCCAGGGCTGGGTGCTGCCTGCCTCCCAAGCTTGCCTACTGCCCATCTTCCTCCAGCCACCAGAAAGCAGGGAAAACCCCACCTCGTGGT